>CM041782.1:141166821-141299259 GCA_023374045.1 Limonium bicolor
AAAACATATCCATGACTGGTCTTGTTTTGAAGAGCTTGAATTTAGGTGAACAATGATATAAAATTTTTCATTTTGGACTTGTATATTAAACATTACAACAATTTAAAGTTATTATAGTTTTGATAAATATAAAGGAAAAATTATTTAATAAAAAAAGAAAAACAAAAGGAGTTCACCTCCGTTCGTCCGTTTCGTCTATCAATCCATGCTCTCTCTCTCTCATCTTTTCTGTTTTAAATTGGCTAAAATACCCTTGTATGTAGCTAGGATGGCTACATCCAGCTGGAGGTAATCATTTACGTTTGGAATATTACGAACCTAACTTGAAGAGATAAAGGGGCTTGAAAACCCTCATATTCCTCGTTGATGATTCTCCACCTAAACCTGTATTTTCTTTTTTCAGCTTTCTAGTTCCATTCTCGTACTCGTTATTAATTTATATTATATACAATTTAAATAAATAGTAACATTGTGTATACCTATATAATTTTAATTCCAAACAAAATAATACTATTTTTAATTTAAAAAAATATTAATATTTCATTTTATTTATATAAATATTAATATATCATAATATATATTAAAATAGTAAATATATTTTTTAACTTTAAATAAATGATATATATATATTAATTTATCTAAATATATTTATAAAGTTTATGAAAGTATTAATATCTTATATAATTATATAAAATATTAAATATATATATATGATATATATAAATATTAGAAATATGTTATATAATTTAAATAAATATGAATATGTATATGCATATGTATATTATATAATTCAAATAAATAGTAACATATATTTTATATATCTCATATAACTATTAATATAATATAATTTAAAATATTAGTACTATATTCTATATAAAAATTAAATTTAATATACTTTAAATTTTTATTTGCCGATGACCACAACAAGCAAGGCGACCACCCAACATATGTCCAAGTTTCCTTAGTTTCCCCTCTCTCATTACAATAAGGGAGATCAACCCAACGGATGACGAATCCGGCGACCAATAGTGGGCGACGACCATCACAGTCAATAGTCGCAATTAATTTCATTTTTTTTTTCTTAAAACCAAACAACAACAACAGAACGCATTGGGAATTTTATTCAATTTCGAGTTAGAACCAGCAGACTTTTTTTTCGAAAGAGGACTATTTCATTAATAACATAACGTTTGGATACAACATGGAATATCGGAGGACCAAATTCTATTTTGGTAATTGCGCCTTCCGATATTTGCTAGAAGGTGAGCAGCCATATTCCACTCCCTTGGGATATAAAAGACTTGTACTTCAATAAAAGAGCTAAACCTAGTTTGAACCCTATCAAGGATGTTCCTTGTGGTAGAGTCGGTGATGGCCTGATAGCTGCCCTCCAGATAATCATATACAGCTTTGCAATCCGTCAGGATCCGTACGTTGCTGAGGAGCGCTCGTGCTGAAGCTGAAATTGCATACTCAATCGCCAAAGCCTCAACTTGAGATGGAATGTGATTGCCCCGCCAACATTTAATGCCCACCATCGAGGGGTTTTGTGAGTGACGTTGTAAAAAAAACCAATCCCATTAGAGCCATATTTATGATTATCCATACCGCCAATATCTTTACTTTCCGGCCTACATTCCATTTTTCTCCTTTCCTAGCTAAAAAGTGAAAAAGTGGCCTAACTTAGCCCCATCGATCATATTAATTGTTCCAATAAAAATAGACAAATGGCATAATATAACCCAATAAATTATGGGGACTAATGTCTGTAGGCGATATCATAGCTAGCCAACTAGTGGATTTTATAAAAGTAAATAAGAGTATAAAACAATGTTGACTTGTACGATATTGTGCTGAACTGTTTTTATTTCAATTATTCAGCTAATTTAATTTTATTTCAGTTTAGTTATATAAAAGTATTTTGATTCACCAAATAACTAAATTTTAAAAAATATCTTTTTTGTTTATAAAACATAATGATTTATAAAAATCTTAATTTTTCTTTTCAAAAATTTAAAATTAATTAACAATTGGTTCAATTTTAGAAATTTTTTTGGATTTTTCAGTCCAAATGACACCCCTGCCTTCTTTTGTTGAGGACAACACCAACCCTCGAATCTTTTTTTAGACATGAACGGAGATTGATCTCGTTGAACCATTATCTCAAATTTGCCTGTTACATTTAGCACCTTCATACAATGCTAGACCAAACTAGCCTGTCCACACCTTTCTAGCTTTCGGGAGCCGTCACATACTGACTGATTACAAACAAGGCTAGCTAGGCCACTAAAAATCTCATAGAATTGGGTAAAGAGCTTCCCTTTACATGCCAGCCACATGCAAGTTTTCATCCTTACAGGATAGCCCAACTTGAAAGTACAATATGATGTTCTTGATCGCATACTACCTCAGTACCTCTCCTCAGTTCCTTTTCATTGGCGATCAACTTTAGATTATTACACAAACTATCAGCATTCGTGAACTCTTCATTTCAGAAAACATATTACGGGACGTGGAGACGTTTGGCATTTGAACACAACACGCAGGACTTGGGAAAAGCGAAGAGGGGGTTAATGCGGTGCCACCTCGCCAAAATTAACTTTAATCAACTAGGATATTGAAAACAAATTGCTAGCCACTCTTGGAGAGAGCTCCGGCTCCAAATAGAAGGTTCCTTCTGGAAAACTGCAAAAGTTGAAATGCATCCAATAAAAAGCAAGATTGAACAAAAACCCATCAATGGTAACTTACTGTCCAGTTATTCCCAGAAGAACTAGGGTTGTGCCATAAGAAACGCAAGCTGGTATGTACAGCTTACCTTAAGAGAGTAAACAGGGGTAGATTTTGTGGGGAGAACCTTCAGTGACCTCAACCGGTTTGTACTCCCACTTCTGTTTATCAACACATAAGATCAACTTAATGAACAACCCAATCGTGATGCAGTAAGAAAAAAGGAACCAAAAAAAAAGAAACAAATTGACGGCTACAAATTTCATCATTTTTTGACTTACTTATCATCTACCCTGGTAGATCCTTTAGTACTGGCATTTATATCCCACAATTTGACACTGCAATCCGCTGATCCAGAAGCAAGAAGCGATCCTTCTCCACTGCACATACCATGCCCATTTTATCACAACAAAAGGACACTAATGCCAGAACAAAAGAGGGGGGGGGGGGGGGGGGGGGGGGGGGGGGAGTTTTGTTTGTAGTTAAACCAAATTTGTATTTCACACCACCTGAAATCTAGGGTCCAAACGCAAGAAGTGTGACCCGTCAAAGGAGATATACAACGACCACTTGCCAGATCCCACAACATTATGGTACCATCCTCATCACCTGACGCCATGTGCCTGCCATCAGGAGACATCGCCAAGGACAATACCATGCTGCGATGACCTATGAATATCCTCATGCACTCTCCACTTTGTACATCCCACAGTCGGACTGTCTTGTCGCTTGACCCTGTTGCTATGTAGTTGCAATTCTCATGCCACTGAACACACTGCACAATACATATATGCTTATACAAGCTGAGTGACTATGCGGAGGTAACGATATCACAGGAACTTAACAGAAACCGTTATCAAGTATAGGGATAGTGAGGAAACGGGAAAACTTTTCTGAATTATGGACTCACATCAACATCTGACAAGTGGCCGGCCATAATTCTCAGAGGCTGGATCCGGTCCATAGACCATATTCTTGCTGTTCTGTCATGAGAACAACTTGCGAAATAGTGTCCAAAAGGACTGAACTGCAACAATGTAATTTTATGTTTTCCATTTCATTGTTTTGCATCATAAATCTTTGAATTTTCACCATTCTGGTACAAAAGAAAGACCTGAGCAGATGGAATCCGCGGAGATATACATAGATATATCGCAGCAGACTTTACATACACCAATACATTGAGTATTTACCTGTACATCCCAAACAGGATAATTATGACCTTTGTAGCAAACAAGATTAGCATTGAGCTTCGTACTCCACAGCCTCACTGTATTATCAGATGTTTCAAAAGGTCATTACCCAACCAAGCTACTAAATGATATAAATAAATAACTGCCATAATGCAGCAAAAACGATAGACCAATGGTAGGAGAGTAGTGTGCCAAAATGATCAAGAACATACCAGTTGAATCGGACGAAGATGAGAGTATGAAATCCCCAAAGGGGCTGAAAGAGGTCGAATAAACAGGCCCTGAATGTCCTTGAAACAATGTATAGGATTTTTTCCCACCATTTGGGCCCACTGGTGGTTCACCAGTTGATGAATCCTCACCCTGTATAGCAGCTGAAGCAGAGATCTAATATAAGCATAGCTTTCCTTTACCTATCTAAGATTTACCAAGAAATTCTGGAAGAAGACTTACAATTGTTATTTGTTGCCCCAGCTTGGCCATGTCCCATACCTACAAAAGATGCCATCTTGAGGTAGATGAAAACGTCGAAAGGTTTGAACTAATGATATGGTCAGATTCAAGAGCTACCTTCAAGGAGGAATCCGAAAATCCTCCAGCAACCATTGACCCATCAGGCGATATCGATGCACAATTTAAACTACAAGACATTCATGCCGTTTAATACATTGACAAAAGATGAATGAAAGTATCAATGATTTTCTCACAAAAATACCAACCAAATGCATCACCTGTTATGTGTATTTAGGAATGTGTAGAAGCTAACTGACGGAAGAGCTGCACTACTCAGCTGCACACGATTTCTTAGATCTTCCAAGATAGAAAGTTCCACTTCAGATGGCCTACAAATTGTTTGGAAGGTATTCAATATTCACTCACAAAGACATATTCAACATTTTTCGCCCTGAACACAGCAATTTGAAGACAAATGAAAGACAGCGAGTCCATATAACCATACAGATTACAAAAAAGAATTGGAGACTAGGATATTAACAGATCATCTGACAACTTCAAGCTCACTTTAGTAACAACAATTAGAGCTGAAGAACAACTTCTGAAAAGATATCATGAGCTGAGAAGTCGGTCAATTACAGCGTGGGAAGAGGAAGCTCTGGCTTGACTCGTGGAGCCATGGATGAAGCATTGGACTCCGGATGAGCAGTTTTTCCAGGAGGAGCGCCAACTTTGTCCTTCTTCACTTTTTTTGACGGTACACCTTGTTTTCCTCCATCAGCAGATCTTTTCTAAAAAGCAGGCAAAACCATTTATAGAAAGAAGTGTGCAAGTTTACAGAAGTAAATGTGATGTCTTCCTATACCGATACATAGATCAGACTGAAATAAAAGAAGTAACAAGTCACCTTTGGATCTTCAGCATCTCCCTCTTTATTTTCCGCATCAGCCTTTTCTGGATCTAAGAGTAATCCTCCAGCCTTGTCCAACCGGTCATCTAGAGAATCTACCAACAACTGAACAATGATATTTGAGCACATACTTTAGACTTCAGAAGCAACAGAACTTATTTCCAAAATCATAAAATCCACATTATGCTTCTTACCCCCCAATGGATTTCTTTCTCATTAATCAGGTTAGCTGCTTCCTGGCCACTGCCAAGAAGTGTTACAGCATCAGCATCATCAATAATCGAGTTAGGTTGCCCAGGAGACACTGTCAAGAGAATAACAGTTTCCAGAGAGAACTTATTCTGAAGATGATATTGGTAAATCATATAGATTAAATAGTTACAAAATTTTGAAGTAGTCAATTACTATCCCTACCTTGGAAATTAATGTGTTCATTGATAACACCAAGCATAGTGATGTTCTGTGTGCTATGCAGATATTGCAGGAGAAGCTCGTACGAATACTACAGATAAAGAAGTAAGAACATCTAAGCAGCTAGCAGGACTCATATCAAGTAATTATACCTAGTTTTAACTCAAAGTCAAAGGCAGAATCCTAAGAAAGGTATAACTTGGTTAACTCAATGAAAAAGAGAAGTCAAGTTGTGATTAAAAAAGAGCAACTAGATAAATTAGCAGCAGCTAGAATGGAGAAACAGGCATAAACATAATGAGAGGGACGGAGACCCAGAGAACAGTTACAGCCATGAAAGGAAGGAACGTCAATGAAATACCTGACACATCTTGATGTTAACCTTGTTCTGCCGTAGAGTGTGAGCAAATTCCATCTCCTGCAGAAATTTCAACGAAAACCATCACACATGCCTAGAAATAACAATCTAATACACGCCGATAGCAACTAACCTCCAAATGAGATGGAGAGAGAACCCCCTCCAGCTTTTGAAGGTCTCGTAAATGCATCATCTCATGATCTTCACGGAATGCACTAAAAAAAGTACGCGCTGCCAGATACTAAAACCAATCGTAAAACTGACCACATGTAACATGGGGTCGTCATAATTTGATGGAAATAAATCTACAGCGTACCTTCTGCCAAATGCCCTTTTGCAATGAGATCCATGAAGCAATGGACGAAAACGGGATAAAGCACTCTAAACAACTCATGCTGGAATTTCCATCAAATACAAGAAAGATCATTAGAATGCATGATAAAGCTAGACCTGGCAATTTTGACCCAACCTGAACCCAACCCATACTTTTACGGGTTAGGGTCTTGATTATTGACCCATTTATTTTTGGGTTGGGTTAGGGTAATAAGCTAATGTTACGGGTTGGGTTAGAGTAGAGATCTAAACCCATGACCCACCCGAAACCCGAAAATATATTTGTCAATTATAAAAAATAAAAAATTAATTTGCATGTATATATCATTTTCAGATCAAACTATACCCCAGCCTTCAGCCCAGTGTAGTTGGACTATCCAACCTTTAATAATATCACACAATCTTAACTAAGCAAACGACCCAACCACATGTATATCAAACAAAGGGCCCAACCAGACGTTAACATAATGTTGAAAACCCTAAGGCTCTCGTCTTGCGGCACATCCATCTTTATTCTCTACACCATTGTTCACTCAAGGTTTGTTTTTCTTATTCTCACTGTCATTAAGTTCTTGAGAATATAGGTATGTTTAGATTAAGAAGGGTGAACAATAGTAGATGATATATATTTTTGTAAGATCTTGATTGTAGACCTCTAGTGAATTCTGAAGCCAACAATGCGGATATCATGCTGCATAAAAGTTCATCAACTGTTAGTAACGATTAAGTGATTGTGATTGTACATTTCTCAGACATGAGCACTCAGTTAAATGGGTGTAATTAATTTAAAACTATCAGTCATAGTTTGAGGCTTGGAGCACTTAGTTTATAAATAATTTCTAACTTTAAAAGATTTGTCTTTAGTGTATTTCTCTAATGCATAATGACGATTTTCTTTTCGTTCCCTTTTTTATTAAGGGCACTAAGATCATGTGCATGTCTAGATAGGATTCCTTCCCAACAGAGGTAGAGCTGTATCTCAAATTGATAAAAATAAACTTATGGAAAAAGTACGAGTTTTTATTCATGGGGAATTGATGCAATACTTTAGATTTTCCGCATAACATGGAATTCGTTTAAAGTTGGGTCGATCAAGCAAAAATTACATCTAAATTAATTTTTACTCTTAATCCATCTAAATTATTGTATTCTTAAAAAATGGGTTGGGTGGGTTGGGTTAGAGTTGAAGAATTTTAAACGGGTTGGGTTAGCGTCAAGATTTTTAGACCCATCTATTTTTAGGTTGGGTTGGGTTAATGATATTTTAAATGGGTTGGGTTAGGGTTGATATCAACCCGACCCATCGACCCAAATTGCCAGGTCTAGATAAAGCCCTTAGTTCCACTATGACTTTTTTCATAAAAGTTTAATCAATTATATGCAGAGCACAAGTTCTATACCAAGAGCATGTCTAACGGTTGGTTCATCTTAACTCACAGATACAGAATGTTGCCACAGTAGTGCATTGTAGTAATTCTACTATAGCAACAAAGTGAAATAAAATTTTAAGAAAACTACATGCTAGCAGAAGGACCATATCCTCTAGTTTAAGCATATGTACAGCCACAAGCAGCTAAAACCATGATACAACACAGAATCATAATATACAATCAGAACAGCAAAATGAAATCATCTTCACACAATTCTAATTAACCAAGTTCAGAGAGCTAAATTAAACACATAACCAACAGCTAAAAAGGTCTCTTTCTTCATAGAAGTTAAAATATTAAGTACCTTGTACACATCAAGAGAGTTATATGTCCACGATCTCAGCTTGTTATATCCATCATGATATTGTCTTGGAAGATAATCTAACCTGGAGAAATCAAAAGCTCTTTAAAATGCAAATATAAACTTCTCGGAATATTTCAATTGGACTGGAAACTGTAACATTTTAAGACCAAAATCAAGTAGTCATACATTGACAGGCAAGGAGTTACATATGAAAGGCTTAAATGTTCAGTCCTCTAAATGAAACGTTACAAGTAACACACAGCCTGTGAAGCATAACTCAAACCTCTTTCCCTATATATTCTTCACCTCAGCACATGAAATGGAAAAGCTCAGACTCTCCTATAATCTTTCCAACAGATTTCCATGTAAGTCTAAAACACATTAGAAGATGGTGGTTTTTTTAGCACACAAAAAAAGGAGGCCGGATGAGGTTAAATGGGGTTAAAGTTTCACCTCAATTTGGCTAGTTTTTGTTGAACCTTGATTTGGGGGTACACGAGTAATGTAAATTTTTACAGTATTTTGAAACGTTAGCTCTGATTCACCTGATCACCACCATAACTCCAATCCAATCACATAATTCTAGTCAATGCAGGAGAAAGCTGTTCCGCAACTCCAAGGTTCTCTGTTTCTTCATCCCTTTTAAATTTTCTTGTCAGACCAGAAGGTGACTTCTTGCCAGTAGTTCAAGCAATTAGGCAGCTCTTCCAAGGTCAAGATTTCAGAGGCACCAATCAGGTCACCAAGGTACATTCAAACTAAGAATCGGTATAGTTCTCGTCAGACCGGAAACAAAAGACTAATTGCGCAGCAAGATGATAGGGAAGGAAAACACGCCGTATGTTTGAGGGTAGCTTCTTTGGGAGCAAAAATATCGAGTGTAGAACACCAAAGGAAAAAGGGGGTAAAACAAGCTGAAGATTCAATCTTTTGACGCGCAGGAGAAGCGGGCAACAAAACATAGTAAAGTAAAGCAATACCATGGATCCAGAAAAACAAAAATTGACCAACAAGAAAATGATACCCAAGGAGAGAGTCATTACTCCGAGGAAAAGGAGAGGATGAGCTTGGCCACACCAGGGTCAGTGTGAAAATTCGAGGAAGAGTTCTTCGATTGTTGCTGCTGTTCCCCTTGAAAAACGAGCTCCGTCTGCTTAAACCCTTTCTTCTTCAGATAAGCGAGGACCGCTTTCTCTATCTCCTCGTCCTCCATTATTAACGCTAGATAAAAGAAAAGGAGGCGGAATTGAGGAAGTAGAGCAAAGAAGAACCACGTTAGCGAACCACTCCCGCCGGTGATACCAATTGCGCAGTCGCAGGGGCGCCCTCTTGTATTGTAGATGGAGAAACTCTAGCCGTCGTATTCAATCCACTACTAGGAATTCGAATTTGGAGGAGCTTCAACTCACTCTCCAGAATAATTCCCTAACTTCCAACCGAAACACTCCCGGAGTTTCATTACTTCTAAAAGTTAGACAATAATTCTTGGTTACAAGCATTTGTAGGTATCTTTAGCTACATTTTAAATTATACAGTTTATATATTATAAAAGTACGGGTTTTGTAAATTTATTATACAGTTTGAAAATTAGTATGTATGTCTATTAGAATTTAATAATATCAGAATTCAATGTATCTTTACATATACATCCGTACAGTCATCTATAGCTACATTTGGATGTAGCCAAGAGACCAAAACTGAAATCGTTCTCTTATCTAAGAGTCGCACCACCTCAACGTCGGAGTCTGCGAATGGGAGTAAGGTTGAAATCGTTTTTATAAAGACGATTTCTAGCTGAACGGAAAACGCGGCTATAAGTAAAGAAATTGTCACTTAAAGAGACGGTTTCTATAGAAATCGACTTTATAATTTCTAAGTGTTGGGGCGCCTATATTAGATAAGTCGACTCTTAAAGAGACGGTTTAAAAAGAGAATTTGTCGCTTGAAGCAACGATTTCACGGTTTCTAGTAAACCACTGCCTTTTTTTCTTCTTTCCCTCTGTTTATCTTCAGCCAGAAAACATACGAGAGACTAGAGGAAGAAGAGGTGTGACTTTCAGCCGCAGCACCCATAGCCATCTAGTTTCTTCCGCCGCAGAGCTCACCGGCGCTCGTCGATCCACCAGTGAAGTCGTCGTCACCCAGCATCCAATGTATGCATATTTTCATTGTTATTGAGGTAATGTCTAACCCTAAATAATTTAGGGATTGTTAGGGAATTATATATTGTGTTTAAAATATAAATTACTAGTAGGGTTGTCAATTTTGGGTTTTGGGTCGGGTTGACTTCAACCCGAACCCGACCTGCTCATGTTTCACCTCAACCCGAACCCGAAACGGGTTATGTATGTCAACCCGAAACCGACCTGGTGACCCGAAATCCACCCGAAATCAACCCGAAACCGACCTGGTGACCCGAAATCGACCCAAAATCAACCCGAAATCAACCCAAAGTTAGAAATATTGTACTATCAATACAAATTGTACACAAAATCACCAAGACCATATAACATAACATATAAAACCATCAAACATAAATGGTTACATGATTGATATATTAAGAGTTATGTCGCATAACTATAAGAATATATATTTTATTTTCTTGTTTAAAAATGTTTTCGGGTTTGCGGGTTGAAATCGGATCGGTAGCTCAAACCCAAAACCGACCCGGTTTTTTAGCAACCCAACCCGAACCCGACCCAAAAAGGTTTTCGGGTTGAATTAGCAACCCAAACCCGCGTTTTAGCGTGTCGGTTTTGGGTCGGATTTCGGGTTCTTGTCAAGATTGACATCCCTAATTACTAGTGCATTGTGTATATTAGTCATTTATGACATGCTGAAATGTATAAAGATGGGTAGCCATATATTTAGATTTTGAATTTATGATTTATGAATGTTATAAAATTATTCAATATTCTAAGTGTTAAGTAAAGTTATAGTATAAATTGGAAGATTATTGATCTCAAATGAATTAATATGTATATTTATACATTCTTGTACTCATTTTGTTGGAAAATTATGGGTTTGGATTATATGATTTCCCAAATGAGGCTTAGGCTCCGTTCGGTCTTGGCATAAATGTGGCATGCTTGATGGCATAAATGCAGTATAAAGGGGTGGTTCTCGCATGGGTCATGCGCTCTTCTCCAATAACATACTGCCACATATAAAACAGCCAGACCAAAATAGTTGCAAAACAAACATACCGAACAGAGCCTTAATGTTTTCGAATAGAAACCTTGAGTTATTAGATGTTAATCAGCTTTTGGTGTATTGGTGTTTTTGAATAGGTGGATATGTCTGATTGCATTCAATTTTTATGACATGTTAATGGAAAAATTGTGCACAGTGTAAACGAGGCAGATTATAAGGGTGGAAAGAAGAAGGTCGTATTAGTGAACTTCGACATCAGTTATGAGCAGCTTATTGCTCATATTGGTAGTCGTTTCAGTATCAACATGTGCACCCTCGAAGTGAAAGTGTCACAAAGGATGGGTCGGTTAGTTAATGATGGCTCTATAAGTTGGATGGTGATACCCATTAAAGATGATGATGATGTAAAAAGTGTTATGGTCTACTATCGTGGTGAAGGGCCACGAGCGGTATTTTATGAGTTGTACGTTGAAGTACATGCAAATTTGTAGGATCGGACGGCTGACTCGAACCAACTCAAGGTGTTAGTCTGTGAGATGGTTTGACTCAATCGAACTAAGTATGCGGAAGCACTAAAGATGTGGAAACACTCATTCGAACTTAAACAGATACACAATATAAGTTATTTTATTTCTTTGTAAAACAAAACAACTTACACTGCCCACTAAGTATAAAGGATCTACTCAGTGGAACTCACTCACTCACCCTACACATTATCTGATCAGCTCTTTGATGAGTGTAGTGAGCCTGGGAACACCCTAGATTGAGTCTATCGATAATGTACAAATTATATTAACTAAAAATGACAGAAAAACTCTTGTTCTGGTGACTTTTCCCTAACATAGGAAGTATTGGGGCGGAAAAGCACAAATACAACTGAGAATTCTATCCCTTTATATAGAAAAGCCTCTGGAGCCGGTGAGGGAGTCTGTTTCTGAAATTTCTGCTTCTGAACGTTGTAGTTACGTGTAGTTGCTTAAAAATCGGTCTTAACTTCTTTGTGAACGTTGCTAAGCCTTGGCCCTTAATTTTCGGACAATTACCAAGCCATTGGATGACTTGGCAACGTTCAATGATGATTCTCACGTCGATGTACCTGACTGACTCTGTCAGTTCCGAAATTTTAGGACCTCAATGTCCATATTGCTATATTTTCGTATTTAACACATTGCTCACTTGACTGAGCTTACTGAAGCCAATATTTACGGCCAAAGGGAGTAAACATTGCTCCTTAATCTTCGCAACTGATTGACGGACTCTTTCGAACTATCAGAAAGTCAAGGCTTCGAATTTTACTTACATTTTTATGAATTTCGGTCCAAGGCTGATGGTTGATAACTGTTGTGGTTTAGTGAACGTTGCTCCTTAAATTTCTCAACTGATGGATGAACCCACACGGATGGACTTAATCGATCTATCAGTAAAGACGGAGACTTGTTCGACCGAAGGACTCACTCGATCTTTCAGCAGGGATGGACACTTCTCTTGTTGAATGACTTGTTCAATTGTATGACTATCTCAGCAACACCTTCATACTCCAACAAAATTCAAATATGGCCAACCGGAAGTGACTAACCACCTCAAACACTTCCCGCCTCCTCATCTTATCAACACCAAGCCCCTCCAAGCTTCACACCATCTGGAAACCAAACCTCTTTTAATTCTTCATATTCTCAACACCAAACACAAATGACCTCTTCATCTTTCGCACACCAAACATGTATCATCTCTTCTTCCCCTCAACTCATTGTGCCATAGGAGTACCCATACCAACCTCCTGTTTGGTTATAGTGACTATTCATAAGAATTAAGTTCCTAAAAAGAAAAGAAACAAAAATTAATACACAAAACGGGCAAATAAAGGAAATGAAAAAAATATACACAAAAACTAACACATATAATAAACCTGATAGTTGGACAGAAGTCCCCGACAACGACGCTAAAAACTTGTTGGGTAAAATAGTGATAAACTATCCTGCTAACTATGGGCAGTGAACATAGTCATTATAGTAGAACAAGGTCGTATCAACAGGGACTTCGTAACTATCAAGATAATTATAAGCTTAGTAAATGTGCAATAAGACATATACAAAAGTGCATAAATGTAAATCTGGGTTTTGGGTTTGTAATTGGAGAAATAAAAGAAAGCATTAAACACTAAACTAACTAGTTAGGATAGGTGTACTCCGAGATGGAGGAAATCCCTCAAATATACCTAAATGTACTCATAAACATACCTAACTTTAGTTGCTATTAGCTAATGTAAAGATTCCTTAAATCTTGGCCCAATCAAATCTTTCCTAGTTAGTCATACCCTTTAACTCAAAGAAGGCTAGAGTCACTAGATAGCACTAATTTCAAGCTCCTAACTATAGCCCCAAATCTCGCTCTCTAATTAAGAAAAATGAAAGTTAGGGTTTATCCTCAATTAGTCTAATTCCAAGCTCAAGGCATGATTTTGCAAGGAATCACAATAAATGCAATATAAAAAGCATTAATGAAGCATTTAGGAGATAAAATCAACTACTATAATGAGGTAAAAATTACAATCAACATTTAGGGATTTGAGGTCAAACCCCCCATCCTAGAGCACAAAGGATTCTACTCAACTATTAGAGAGAAAAAAGAGCTAGAAAAGATAAGAAATAGCCATTATGGAGCATAAGAACTTCAATGGAGGTGGAATCTTCCTCCCTTTTCTTTTTTTCTTCTTCTTCTTCTCCTCTTTTTTTCGCCTTCTAAGGGTTGAGAGAGAGCTGGGTCGAGTTGGTCAAGAATGGGAGCAAAATGTGCTAAAATCATCTTTTCAAAATGTAGATCTGGGCAAAATTTCAGCCCGACCGACCCACTGGGTCAGTTCCGTGGTCGGTCTCCTCTGGGAGAAGACGTCACGTGAGCAAATTTTAGTCCAACCGACCCAGGTGGGTCGGTCGATTCTAGTAGGTTCCGACCAACTCACCTGGGGAGGTCGTCTAGGTCGGTTTAATACAGTATATTTTGAAAAAAGTCTGACTGACCCACCTGGGTCAGTTTTGTGGGTTGGTTGGTCTTCAAAACGCTCTATCTTCTTCGTTTTAGCTTCGATTTTGGATTCGTTTGTGCCCATGCGTTCCTCTTCTCATCTAATTTGCTCCTAGTTATGTTATTCCTCTTGTATGGGAAATTAAGGTGTGAAAACACCAATAAAAAACCAAACTAGAGGAAAACTAGCTATAATGAAGAAATGAGCATGAAAAGTGTTGATAAAACATATGAAATACACCCCCTAGAACATGCTCATTTGGACACTTATCAATTACAAAGCTCATCTAGATGAAAATTTGTAGTATATTCATATTGTAGATGGCTCAAGATTGTATCCACCTTTTCAGAATATTTCTCAACATATCTTGACTCGGGTTGGCCTCCTAGAACAATACTATTGTAATACTCAAGAAGTTTGGTTAGACCATCTAATTTTACTGTTGGATCAAGAGAATAAATCAAAGAGAATTCAGTAAAGCATGTAAACCATCTAGTCATCATATCATTAATAACCTCATCAATCCCGCTTACACCCCTGTTTGCACGCAAGACATTGAAAATACATATGCATCATGTATGACAAAGTTTACATTAGGTTCAAACCAATGAAAATGCCTAGGTTTCACTATCAAAACGTTTTAAAACATTGCACACAATCATAAGACTATTCCAAAAATAAGATGTCATTAAGTCATCACCAGATTGCACATCCATAGTGCTATAAACATGAGATAAAACAGAATGATGTTTGGTAGTTTTGATTGACAGTTCATATACAAAGCTCCATGTAGTATGGGTATCGGGAGCAAGATGACAAGGTCGTAAATTAGCTTACTCACATAATTTTTTATATTCTTATTTAACAAGATGTGATTTCCTAATTTTTCTCAAAACAAGCCTTAGTGGATCTGTTGCAGTAGTCAAATGATGTAAACCATCTTGAACACAAAAATTTAAAACATGTGCATAACATCTAACATGTAAGAAATCTTGATTATGCACGGGTTTGAGTGTTGGATCAACTTTTAATTATTTTGCGCACTTAGTGTTATTAGAAGCATTGTCTAAAGAAATGGAGAACACATTTTCTAATAAGTTCCTTAGCAATCAATTTTTCTGAAATGTTATGGCCGGTGCACGCATCATCAAAAATGTCAAATGCAATAATACACTTTTGTAGCGTCTATGAATGATCAATCCAAGAAAAAGTAACACAGATAAACACCTCATTAGTTGTAGACGTCCACATATCACTAGTCAAACTAACACGACCATCAAAACTATCTATCATTTGCATTAACAGTTTTCTAGTACATGTTGTGCAAAAGCTCTGCGTTTTAGTGTGTTTCAATGCACTCTCCTATATTGTGATTGTAATGTGGTGCAAACAAAATGTTCAAAGTGTGCGCTTGAACCAATGTTCAAAAGGAATTTGTTCAACAATCATAAATCTAGCCATGTTATCAATCATTTTGTCTCTATCGTACCGAAAGAACCTGGATTGGGTTGCCGTTTGCTAAACCTGGTAAGCTGATTTTGGCTGCTACTACTCCCGTTGCAGAATCGTTGTAGATGTGGTGTGTTTTCAAGTACTTCGCAAAAGATCATGTTCCGGTGCCCACCGCCCATGCGAGTCCCCAATTGCAAATATTGCAATATTGCTTGTATACTCCGTGCTTTCTATGATCTTCTTTCTTTTTGAAATATGGCCATACGCAAGAAGGTTTCTTTCTATTTCCTGACATTTCCACATCATCATCTTCTTCTTGATCATCTCGTTCTTCTTGATCGAGATTATGGGCATTAGATTGTCACCGATCAGAGGATGTACTATAATGGAAAAAAAGTAGATTTATACTATAATCTTGGTTTTAAACTGCGTGAGGCGCTCCGAGGCGATGAGGGGCCAGGGGCGAGGCATGATGCATGAGGCGTTGAGGCGAACACATCATGTAGTTGAGGCGTTTGTTTTTATAGAATCACCTATAGATTGTTATGAACATACATTTTTTACATACATGACAATATAATATCACATTATATAATATAAAAGCTTACAATAATATATAACTCCATTAAACTTCAAAAGTGGGTCTTTGAACACTAAAATAGCACAAGCAATCCATACAAATTGTTATCAATATGAATTTGCCTTGGTCTCTTACGAGAAGGAGCATACAAATGGATCTTCTCAAGAAGAGACCAAGGAAAGGAGCCCCAACCTACCAAAATGCACAAGTTCAAAAGTCATCAAACTACAAAAGACTTGTTCCAACTATAATAATCCAACAACTAAATGGTGAAGTCATAAATATGATCATCCAAATCATGATCATCTTCTGGACCAAGCACCGCTATATCATCCAAATTGTTGTTCGGAACAACAATATCCTCTTCAATCTCTTCTTCCTCCTCCTCTTGAATCAAGTTCATTCTACTACTAGATGAAGAAGCAACATTTTTTCCTCTATTTATTCTTGAAGTGCTAGCTCCATCCCTCCTTGCTCCTCTAGTGTTGTAGAGAGGTTCACTTGCACCCATTGCTTCATCCACCAAATCCCATGTTAAGTCTTCACCCTGAAATACAAATGAGGTATCATCTTGACCTTCACCTTCCATCACTCCAATCAACCATTCATTGCTTTCATCAATATCTCTCCAAATCATATCACCGGTCAATTGATCCTTACTCAAATTTGACCGACGTTGTAAAGCACGATTATACTTCACAAACACCAAATCATTCAATCGTTCTTGAGCCAATCTATTCCTCTTCTTTGTATGAAGCTATTATAATAATAAAAAAGTGTATAAAGAAATGAGAGTTATAAACATAATCATGAAGATAATGTGAATTGAAAGAGTTAACTCTACAATTAAAAAACTTACATCTTGGAAAACACCCCAGTTTCTCTCGCAGCCGGTGGCACTACAAGTTAAGCTCAACACTCTAATTGCAAACTTTCTAAGATTTGGAGCAGATGAGCCATATGTTCTCCACCACGCAGCTATGAAAAATAGATTAATTTCAAATCATAGACTTATAATATAGTAATATACTAGTTAAAAACAACTACAAAAAAGAATTAAAGTTCACACCTGGAGATGATGTCTTCCTTGCTCTTATAGCCATTGCTTTTCCAAACACTCCTTCAGCTGTTTGATACTTCACTATCTCATCTCCAATCTCTTGTGCAACCTCATCATTAGGACTCAACCTAGATATGCAATCATATAGTCCGTCCATAATCTCTTCCCGACCAACATGATCGGGATTAGCATAGAATACCGAGGGATTCAAGAAGTGTCCAGCTGCATGCAAAGGTTTATGAAGTTGACATTCCCATCTTCTATCTATGATTTGAAACACCGTCTCATATCCATGCTCCATATTGCCAAATGATTTAGCAATAGCCCTTTTAGCATGCTCCATAGCCGAATAAATGAAACCCATAGCCGGTGACTTCTCACCATCAACCAACCTTAGGACTCTAACAAGTGGCCCCGTCAACTTAAGTACATATATCACATCTCTCCAAAAAGATTCTTGGATAAGAGTAGCATGTACCTTTTTCCCACCAATTTCTTTAGAAAATTTGCTTGAAGTCCATTCTTCGGAGGTGACCATCTTTCTGAGGTTGTTCTTCTGGCTATGTATTTGAGAAAGAGTGATAAAAAAGGTTGCAAAGCGTGTGACAGCTGGCCTATGCAAGTTCCTTTGATTTGTGAATCTTCTCATCATGTTCACAAGAGAAACATGGTTGTAGATGTAATCATTCATGAACATTGCCTTCTTGAGTGTTCCTTTCACTTTTGGAATCTTACCTATATCCTCCAACATGAGATCAAGACAATGAGCCGCACATGGAGTCCAATATAGATGTGGTCTCTTTTGTTCCAACTTCTTTCCTACAAAATAAAAAGTTACAAAATCAACGGTTAGAAAATCATAAAATACATAATAAATATAACTTATAAACTTCAAAGAGTCAATCAAACAATAAATTTGATGTTTCCTTCCTTACCCGCTTTAACATAAGCCGAAGCATTGTCCGTCACCACTTGGACCACGTTCTCCTCACCAACTTCTTCAACCATGTCGTCAAGGACCTTAAACAACATATTAGCATCCTTCACAACATCAGAGACATCCATGGATTTTACAAATATGGAACCTTTGGGGGAGTTGACAAGAAAGTTGATAATATCCTTTTGGACAACTGAATCACGCCATCCATCGGACATAATTGAACAACCGGTTTCCCTCCACTCTTCACTCTTGTTCAACTCCATTGCTTCTTCCACTTCATTCACTTCTTTTTTAAGCAAAGGAACTCTAATCTCATGCATTGAAGGTGGTTTCATTCCCGGGCCATATTGTCCAATAGACTCAATCATGATAGAAAAGCTATCATAGTGGCCGTATTAAAAGGAATTCCCGCATCATAAAACCACTTAGCAAATCTCTGCAAACCTTGCCTCTTAACTCTTTCTTACAAACCTCATTAATGGTTGTTGTCTTCTTTCTTCTCCCCCTTTCCTACCTTTGAGAACATCTTCGGGATTGGGTCTAAAGAAAATATCCATCGGACCCTTTGTCTTGGTCTCTTTTGTTGTGATGATCTTTGGTTTATCTCAACACAATCCTCCTCCTCCTCAATATCAACATCGTCAAAAGTTGGCATTGCTGAAAACAACTTTTGACTTTGATCTTTTACCGCCCTTTTCATTAGCATGAAGTCCTCCACCTCCAATCTCACATGCTCAAGGCAATTGCTACACTTTAGAACACACGGAAATCCACCATGTAGATGTTGTTTAATTCTATAGACACCTCATTTAACCACTTTGCCACAAAATTTACATTTCATAGCATTTCTATCATTAGGATCCTTGGTGGCATATTTGTGACCCAAATCCATGGTTCTATTAGATGTTCCTCCTCCCCCACCATCTTCATTGTCCATCAGCTATAATATATAATAAATTAACAATTATAAATAAGGGAAACACAATAACAAAGTAAGAAAATGATGTGTAATGTGTGATATACTAACTAGTTACATATTATCGACGTTGATTATCATAAGCTAATTTAGTGAACTCTTTTAAGTTTCCAAGCTAGTGTTCTATTCCCCATAAATTTTCTTGTTTCATTTTAAATTTTGACTCTCTTTTTTCGCATCTGTTATGGTTGTGATATGGTTATACCATCAATGAAACTACTAAACTACATATAAATTAACTTGCTAAATGGCCGAGCCTTATTTAAAAAAAAACATTAAAAAAAAAGAAAACAGAAACAATACCATTCTACTGATTATGTAGAAACATACAAAAAATAAACTAGAGGTATATATGTTGTTTAGACTATACATACTACTGGACAAAACTGTAAAAAAAAAAAACAGAACAATACCTTTTGAGTTCTGTTGAACGTTTTATGCTGTGTGAGTGGGGCTGGGAGTATGCTGGGTTGAATGGTGGGTGTCTGGGTGAGTGCGATTCGTGGGAGAGCAGAAGAAAAGGGAAAAAAATTTGAGAAAAGTAAATGTGAGTGGAGGGGGGGACCGATTTGGTGTGGTTGAATGGTGGGTGGGAGGGGTGTAAGGGGTGGGGGGGTGGGGGGGGGGGGGGGGGGGGGGGGGGGACGTGGGAGAGAGAGAGAGCAGAGGAAAGGAAAAAAATTTGGGGAAATGAAATGTGAGTGGAGGGGCATCGGGTGAAGCAAAGATATTTTAGGGTTCAGTTTTTTTTTAAAAAAAAAATTTAACTAATCAAAAATGGTGTCGTTTTGATTAGTAGAAACAAACAAAAAAAAGAGAAGAAAAACAGTCGCCGCGTCCCCTTCTTCTTCCTCGATCCGCCCTCTACAATTTTTTTCCCTTCCTCTACCGCCTTAAGCGTCGCCTCCCACGCCTTGGACGCCTCAGCCCGCCTCAGCCCGCCTCACCACCCGCACACGCCTTGCGACACCGGAGGCGACATCTCCAACGCCTTGCGCTCAGAACGCCTCAGGCGCGCCTGAGGCGAGCTTTTTAAAACCAAGACTATAATTAAGTATAAAATTAAAATTGAAGTTTGTACAAAAATTGTAACTAATATTAAAGCTTACCAAATGGGGGCATTGATGCTACTGGACCTATATTAGGAACTATGTTGTAAAACAAAGTTCGTTATAACTTAAGGTTAGCTCACCAGAACCTATTACGAGTCGCCACCATAGTTTTAGCCTAGTTAAAGTTAGAAAGGTAGAGTTTAGGTTCGGGGGATAGGTAATATAACTTTTTCGGGTTCAAATTACTTTTATACCCTTCGAAGTTATTTTTCCTCCACTTATGTCATCAAAGGCTTATTATAAAGTCTAATTAACCTAAGTGTGCAAGCTTCTATATTTTTAGGTTTTTACATGTTTTGATAGAAATTAAAGTGAAAACTAGATTAACCTAAATTAGGGTTTCAGGAGCCAAATAATGTTAGAATTTGCCACCGTCCGTGACCACAGACCCTAGTCTATCAAAATAAATAGAAATTTCAAATTTACAAATATTGAAATTTTTAGTGTCCGTGGGCACGAACAGGGTGTTTGTGACCACGAACGTGAACTAATTCTTCAATTTTTCGGATTTCTTCCCGTAGGTGGTTCGTGGGCCTGATGCGACATCTGTGGGTACGGAAACGACGGCCGTGGTCCCACACCAACCTCAGACAATGATTTTTATTGGTGATTCTGACATTGTTTTTTGCTCAAAATTTATGAATATGTGCCTAATTTGATTCTAAGTTGATTGGTGATGAAAAGTTTTCAATTTGAAGTATTTTTCACATCAAAACTTAGCAAACAAGTTATTAGATAGAAAGTTATTAAAACTAGAATTAGCTCACCAAAAAGTTGTAAATTTTCTAGGAATTCACACAAATGACTTATTGAGGTCGTAGGTTTAAGAAAAGTGACTTTCTAACCTGATTGGGAAGTTGTGACTCTTCGATCCTTCACGTCGAAATTCTTTGATTACTTCATCGGTTGACCTTTGGTTGGGAAAAACTTCGAGCTTCTGAGTAAGACACCTTGATGCTAATCCTCATGTTTTGTTTCTGGTTTTGTGAGGTTTGGATGTATAAAGTTCGACGGAAGAGGAAAGTATTATGTTTTAATGAATTTGAAGTGATTTCGGTATGAACGTGCTGATAAGGGTGGGAGGCAGATTAGGAGAGCTTGTTTCTGACCTTGGGAAGATTCTAATGTGTCTTTTGGTTGATGGGGAAGGCCTCATTATATAGGAAAAATCTTATGCAAATAGATAAGAGAGAATCTAAGTAAAAAATCTAACTTTACCTATTTTATTGACTAGGTTATATGCTGAGATTAATTATGAAATGATAGCCCAAGGTAAAGGAGGATTTTTAAGAATTTTGAGAGTGGGAGTCGCGTCATTTTTGATGTATGACTAGTTTTATAAAAATATTGCAATCTGCCATTTCTCATAATTTATAATAAATATTAAATTCGAAATTCCAACAGGTTATGCTCAATACCATCCTCTATCATGGGTTAACATTTCATGAAATTTTGCCTTGATTTAGGTATTTACCAGAGGAAAGAGAAAATTACAAAAATATTTTCTCGTTAAAAGATTGGCCTTGGGCTCCAAAGGAACCGGTTCTGGTTCCAAGGTCATTCCAATTTCGGGTTGGTTTCAGTCCCAAATTTTAAAATGGGGATTCAGATTCACTTCTGTAATATACGTGTCCGCTTCCGAACCGGTTCCAATCGGTTCTTATTATCGACCGGTTCGGTCCCGGCGGTTTCGCTCGATTCCGATTCTTGACCGGTTCGGTCCCGGTGATTCCGGTTGGAACCAGGTAACGTGGCCACCATTAATAACCAATACCATGTCATATGACCATATTCATTAACCAATCAAGGAGTTAAATCCAACTACGACGCTGTAACAATCCACATTTCAATGAAAATTGAAACACCATATGAGTTTGAAAAGCAAGCTTTAAGGCAAAAAGCCATATTTTCACCAATATGAATTTGACAAAGCAAGATATGTGACTTTCAGCGAATGGCTTAACCCCAATCATTTGGATTCGTCATTGTCATTGCCTCAAGGGCTAATCACAATCATTATGATGAACTGATACCATTACGATGAACCAATGATAGTACGATGAACCAATGGCATTACATCCAACCATATGCATTAATTCCAAAAACTCTCAATGAGCATCATAACACAATCACAGTTCACCACAAGAGTAATTCACACTTATAACATAAATCCATCAGGAGTTACATCATCAACACCATCTCATTACAGGGTTCCATATAAGGCTAACAATGGGTCGGGTTCGGGTCGGGTGAATCTTAACCTGCACCTATTACCTGTTTCCATCCGCTTCACTCGAACCTGATCCGAACGCACGGATACCAGCATATTAGTCTAGAGAGGGACAACACCTGAAATACCCGAAGCTAAAAATGGTGATTACATTATTCTAATATGAATTTTAGAGTCCTAAAGATTCCTAAAGAATATTGGTGAAGAAAATAAAGCCAAAAGAAAAGAGAAAACGCTTAAAAAGCATAAAACGCAAAAATGAGTGTTACACAACCATAGGAGGTATATGACCTCGGTTAGGGTCCTAGATGAATTCCTAAGGCTTAATTACGCCTAAATAACATGTGGGAATGATTCCCGAAGAAAACGGATCCATATAGTGGATTAAAAATGCTAACGAGCCTTAAAGCACGTTTTTCGAGAAAACCTGAAAACGTGACTTTAAGTGGTCAAACAGACCCGTAAAAATTATAGTTGACTATATAACTATAATTAAACATTAATGGAAGCTTAAGAACCATTAAAATTAAAGAAACGAGAAAAATCCGGAAAATGGGCCCGGTTAGTGAATAGTGCCAAAACCGGGAGTTTAGGAGTGTTTCTTGTAAAAAAACAAAAAATGTCCCAGCTTATGTGTATATAGGGGGCCAGTTTTTGTTAAGTAAATCAGGCCTCTATATTAATAACTAGCCTATTAGAAATGAGAGAAAAGAAGAAATAAGTAAAAGGGGGAAAAGTAGAAAAGGACAACACTCCCTCTCTCTCCTCTCATTTCCTTCCCCCCCCCCCCCACTAGATTTTCTTCCCCTCTCTTTCTTCTCTCTGCCTTTTTTCTCCCCATCCTTCTCCTTCCTTGCGATTTCAAGCTCCTTCCATGGCAGCCCTCTCTTTCTCCACTTGCCCAAGCTACATTAAAGCTCCAAATCAAAAATAAATTACATATTTGAGCTCCCCTCATCAAGGTCTTCCATTCTCTCTTTTCAAAATATCAAATTGAGGAAGTTGATATCCATGGGTATAGCCCATTTGGGAAGAAAAATACATGTTCTTGAGCTAGGCCACCTCCCCTTCGATTCAAGGTAAGAAAATCCAAGAAAAACTCACTTTTTCTCCATTCCTTGGTGTGGCCGGTTTTGACCCTCAATGCCTTGTATTCTTTCCTTGTTTGAGCCATTGTTCCAAGCTTTAAATGGTGGTTGGAGCTCCTCTTTGGTTCATGACCAAAAGCCCATCTTAGGTTTTCAAGGTAATTCTTCATCTTTGCGCTTTAAGCACCTTCCATTGTATCCTAGATTGATTAATAAGTCTAGGTATATTGTTTAGTGCCTACACTAGTACAAAAAACGTCTATTTTGGCGCCCCTATTTCGGCGGTTGTAGATAAAACCGCCGAAATAGAGGCCCGAGATGTTAACAGTATGTAAAGAAGAGGTCTATTTCGGCGGTTCCTAGATATGAACCGCCGAAATAGGCCCTTTTTAATAATAAAAAAAATTAAATAGACCTATTTCGGCGGTTCCTTACACGAAACCGCCGAAATAGGTGTTTATTTTTTTTTTTTTTAAATTTAATCATCTATTTCGGCGGTTCTTTGTTAGGAACCGCCGAAATAGGTCTCTTTAATTTTTAATAATTAAAAAGGGCCTATTTCGGCGGTTCCTAACAAGGAACCGCCGAAATAGGTCCTTTAATTACCCAACCCCGTTTCGAAACATTAGATTTTCATTGGGTAAATTAACCCTCTTCTCCTCTCTGTTCGCGGCGATTTCGAACAAACCACCGCCACCACAGCCGTCGACCGCCGCCCTCCTCCTCCCCTTGCTGTCGCCGGTGTCGCGCCGTCGGTGTGGTCTTCGGTTGGTGTCGCCAGCCTCATCCGCCACTAACAGAGGTCGAACAGAGGTGAGAGCAACCCTAAACTTTTGGGTTCGACTTTGTTTAGTTAATTGTTAATTTGTTGTTAAAATTGATAGATTGTTGTCACATTGTGATTGTGGATGATGATATTTATTGTGTGTGTGAAATCTTTGCAAGATTTGGTTGTTAAACTATTAAATTTATGTATGCACACAAGGTGTTCGATGAAATGTCCGAGTGAATTTTTGTGCTGTTTTTGGCCCTTCTTTTAAGTATAGTTAGGTTAGCTTATTTGGGCTAGATTTATTAAGCTTATAAACGTATGAATGAGTGTTATTAATGTGCAATAAATATAATTATAGTGATTGCGAGTAAAAGATATGTTGTTAATTAAGATGAGCATTAAGTATGAGTAGTTTGTTTCTTATATATTTAAAAGTATTGCGTGTGTGGAGAATTAGAGAAAGTGTTATGAAATGTATATGTACAGTGCAATGAAAACATGATATTAAATTAGCAACGAGTAATGATTATAGATGTGTCGCGTGTAGTATGATGTCTGGTTGTGTCATAGTATATTTCATCCTTTGGTTTTTTCGTTTATATTGAAAGGCAAAAAGTGAACCAAATTTCTTCATATAATATGCCCTATAAAACAAAATCCATCATCAACATGTGTTGACCAACTTTTGAGATTTAGATCATAGAGTGTTACTAGGTATTATTATAAAGTTTAATAAACATTTTACGAGATCTAATAAAGATTTCATGTTGGATTGGTAGACATTATTACACCTAGTACTACTTTATTAAAACATAAAAGGTTTTTGATAGTAGATTAAGTACATAGATGTTTATCCAGACCAAATAAAAAATTATCAAACTATACACAGAATCTTTATAAACTATCACTCGATTGTACTAGACTATATTCTACTATCAAAATTGTAAGAACGTTAAATAGACCAATGACATAAAATAGATTTTTCGTCTATTTTTGTAAGATAGAAGAAGAAAAGTAAAAGTATTCGATTTGGTTTTCCAAACTTCCTTTCTTCAGATTGCTACTCCTGCTTTTTATTAAAATTAAAAGCAAATCTAATTTAGTTTAAAGACGATTAATTATAGGACTAAACGTGACCCTGCTCAATGTACAATGCTTTCTTAAAATTAGAATAGCCAATCCAAGTTAATTATTTGGCTACGGCAGAGAAAATCCAGACCCAGTGCAAAATGTAGCTGGTGAATTTGAATTTATAAATAGGCCTATTTTTTTCTTATTATTTTTTTGGGCGAGAGGTAATGAACAAGAGTAGAACGTTTCGTAGTGTATAATTGAATAAGAGTAGAACGTTTCGTAGTGTATAATTGAATAAGAGCGTGAACAAGCAGTCATAGTAGAAAAATATTGTAGTAGGTGAGGTATTAGCCGTTTTAGTAGCGGTTTGAAGTAGAGGTGTGAGAATGTATTTATATATATATATATATATATATATATGAGTATTGTATAGTCGTTAAGTTTAATATAAAATTATTCTAATTGATCTGAATGTTGTTCAATCTTTATGCGTTGCCTCTGTAGAGATTGGTGTTGCTACACAAGTCTCGCACGCCCGATTGAGAAGAGGGGCTGAAAACAATTCATTTATGAACCGGTATTTTTTTTTAATTTAACTCTTCATTCTCTTCACTCACTGTAATATAATCTAACTTATCATTTTTCTCTTTTGTGTCTCTACAGATAAATACTTAAGGAGCTTCTTTACCATTTGATGGTAGATTGAAAGCGGAGCGGAGAGCAATTCATTTTCGAACCGGTAATATAATCTAACGTATCATTTTTCTCTTTTGTACTTTGTATTTGATTTCCACAAATTATTGGAATTTCGTTTGATGAATGAATTTGGTATATATTAGTTTGGTTTATGATTGAAATTTGTGTTGTTGAATAATTGGTGAATGCTTAATAATAGGCGTAGTTGTGTCTTTATTTTACTTTGTATTTGATTTCCACAAATTATTAAAATTTGGTTTGATGGATAAAGTTTGTATTAGTTTGATTTGTGATGGAAATTTGTGTTGATGAATGGTTGGTGAATGCTTAATAATAAGCATGGGATAGGTAAAATTATGCAAAAGTCATGCCGTTTTTTTTTTAAAATCTCTTCGTAATTAATATTGTTTGATGTATGTGTATATGTCTAACAATATCTAATTTTTTTTATCAGGTCCGTGAATCACCTCTCTTGTTTCCCCGCCTTCTTCCATTACTTTTCCTCTTTCCTCCTCTGTGCACAAGTAAGTAACTAAACCTTATTTTTTGTTTAATAAATGCAATTATGTATTTAAATATAAGTGCTAGTACATAATTTAGCTTCATTCCCTATTTGTTGATACATTTCTTTTTTAATTTATTTTTTGTTGCTCCGTTGCAGAGACATATCAGAAGTGGTATTGCTGCATCTCTCGCACAGAAGCCTACCTCTCAGGCACCAGTCTCCCCTGTCCATAAATCCTTAAAAAACAAGTACGTATTCTAACTCTCGATCTTTGTTAATCTGTAAACCGGTTTGAACTTATACAGTGGAGAATTGAAAGCGTTGATTTGATGATCTGAATTTGCAATTGGTTTTCAGTTAGCTAGTAAAGAATTGATTTATTTTAATTGTTGGTTGCTGCCATTGTTGGAATGTTTGTGGTTGTGATGACTTTGGTGAGTGCTGAATAATAAGCACGGGATGTGTACAATTATGCAAAGGTCATGCCAAATTTTTTGTAGAAGTGCAACAATTTCTTAAATTTAAAATGGTAGTTTATTTTGTGTTTGCAACCTTAGAGTTAGGCTAGACTAATTGTCAATCATCCCAGTCATGCTCCATTAGGAAATAAACATGTGCAACTTAATATAGGCCATATTCTACAAAGGATCTAACTCACACCTGTGATATGTTGCACATGTAGTATGGAGCGTGACTGGATGTATGGTGATAGAGGCGAACATTTTGACAAAATGCTGAAAGAGTTTTGAAATGCAAACAGTGCAACACAAGGACAGGACAAAGGCGGAGAAAATTCCATGTCCTTGTGTTGATTGTGGGTTTAGACATTATTCAAGCATCAACCTCGTACAACTCCATGTGAAGACCCGTGGTTTCATGCCACATTATACAAAATGGATTTTTCATGGAGAACGTGTTGAAGATAATGCTTCATCTTCCTACAGTCACGATCGGTGTAACTCAAGAACCGAGCAGACATTCGATACTACTAACGAGTCAGAACTCCCAAGCGCTTCCGGAGTCAATGTTGACAGTGAGTCGACTTATCATGATGAACAAATTGACGAGATGCTTGGTAACGTTGAGGATAACTTTGTCGACCGGCCGGATGAGTATCAAAGGTTGTTGGACGCATCCAAAACGGCGTTGTATCCTACTTGCACTAAGTACACGAAATTGACAGCTATATTGAATTTGTTCAACCTGAAGGGAAGATATGGATTGAGTGACAAAGGTTTCACGGCATTCCTCGAGCTGATTCATGATATGCTACCGGATGAGAACGGTCTCCCTACGACCACGTATGAGGCAAAGAAATGGGTGTGTCCAATGGGAGTAGAGTACAAAAAAATTCACGCGTGTCCAAACAACTGTGTGTTGTACAGGGGTGAATACGAACATCTGGACAATTGCCCAAAATGTTCGTTGTCCCGGTATAAGCATAAAGATGGTGAGTACTCCTCCGTTCAGAAAAAAAGCCCTCCAGCAAAACTTGTTTGGTATTTGCCGATTATACCCAGATTCAAACGGTTGTTTGCGAATCCGAAAGATGCAAAGAACTTACGATGGCATGCGGAGGGTAGAAAGAGTGATGAGAAACTAAGACATCCAGCAGATGGGCCTCAGTGGAGAAACATCAATAGACGGTTCAAAGAACATTTCGGACATGAAGATAGGAATCTGAGGCTTGGGTTATGTACTGATGGAATGAACCCGTACGGCACATTGAGTAGTCAACACAGTACATGGCCTGTTCTGCTAGTGATCTACAATTTGCCCTCATGGTTGTGTATGAAACGAAAGTACATCATGTTATCGCTCCTGATATCTGGTCCCAAGCAGCCAGGTAATAGCATTGATGTGTACCTTGCCCCTCTGATCGACGATCTGAAGCTATTGTGGAATGAGGGGACCGTGGTATATGATGCTTATGCAAGAGAGAATTTCACGCTCAAGGCTTTGTTGTTCTGTACCGTCAATGACTTCCCTGCGTATGGGAACTTGTCCGGTTACACGGTTAAAGGAACATTTGCATGTCCCATATGCGAGGAAGACACTTGTTCGGACCGTTTAAAACATTGTGGGAAGAATGTTTATATGTGTCATCGACGTCTTCTCCCCGAAGATCACCCTTATCGAGTAACGAAGAGAAAGTTGTTCAATGGTCAAGCCGAAACTCGTGTGGCCCGTCTACCTCTGACCTCTGAGGAAGTGTACGAAAAGGTTAAGGACATTGTAAATGTATTTGGAAACACATCAAAACCGACGAAAAACATTTGGAAAAAGTGTTCTATCTTTTGGGAACTACCTTATTGGCGTCATCTTTCTGTGAGGCACTGCTTAGACATCATGCACATTGTGAAGAACGTTGGTGAGGCAGTGAGTGGGACTTTACTCAATATACCCGGCAAAACAAAAGACGGATTGAAAATCAGAAAGGACATGCAAACCATGGGTATACGAAAGGAGTTACACCCACAAGAGAATGGGAAACGAATCTACCTACCTCCTGCATGCTACACGCTCTCAAAGGCTGAAAAGATTAGTTTCTGCAAATGTCTGTACTCGGTAAAAGTACCGTCTGGATACTCTTCAAACTGGAAGAACATTGTATCGATGAAGGATTTAAAACTTTTAGGCATGAAATCTCACGATTATCATGTACTGATGTTACATCTTCTTCCGGTCGCAATTCGAGGGATATTGCCATCTGATGTCAGAAATGCTTTAACTCGGTTATGTTTCTTTTCAACGCTGTGTGCTCCAAGGCAATTGACGTAACCTCTCTAGATGATCTACAACGTGAAATTGTTATCACTTTATGTCAACTTGAGATGTATTTCCCACCATCTTTCTTTGATATAATGGTACATCTAATTGTGCACATCGTTCGAGAGATACAGTTCTGCGGTCCGGTATACTTACGGTACATGTACCCTTTTGAACGGTACATGGGTATTCTGAAAAGTAGAATGAAGAATAGGTATCGACAGAGGGGAGCATTGTTGAAGCAACAGTGACTGAGGAAGTCACGGAGTTTGTGACCGATTATTTGAGTGAGGCAGAGTCTATTGGTATCCCAAAACCACGACACTATGGCAGGTTTAAGGGTAAAGGTGTTATTGGTAGAAAGATCGTGCAAGTTTCGCGTCTACTTATTCATCAAGCACATTTGTTTGTCTTACAACATCTTGAGGTTGTTGAACCTTATTTGGAAACCCATATGGTTGAGTTAAGGCATCAAAATCCTTTGAAAAACCACATTTGGCTGACAAAAGAACAAAACCGAGTTTTTATCCAATGGTTCAAAGATCATGTGTTGACATTAGCATCATCAGATCCAGAAGCTGTAAGCGAAGAGATCAGTGTTTGGCAATCGGACCTGAAACTAATATTACATCTTTTGAGGGGTATGATATTAGTGGGTATACATACTACACTGCACGCCAAGATGCCAAATCGATAAACCAGAATAGTGGGGTAAAAATTGAAGCTGCTGCCACTGAGTACCACAGCGGTAACCGATCTCAACCAGTTAGTAATTGGTATTATGGTGTCATCGAGGACATCTGGGAACTAGACTATGACATTGATTCCTTTCTGTTGTTCCGGTGCAAGTGGGTGGACAACCGACGCGGGTACCAAAATGATGGAGGGCTTACCATGGTTGATCTTTCACGGTTACACGGTTATAATGATGATCAATTTGTTCTGGGAAAGGATTGCGAGCAAGTGTGGTATGTTGAGGATCCGAAAGACTGCAGATGGTCTGTTGTTCTTCCAGGAAGAAGGCCGGTTGTAATGGAAAATGAAAATGAGGATAACGATGAAAATGGGACTGTAGAGGAAACATCCTTGTTTCCTACTGGATTACCGGATTCGATTGATGATACTGAAAACGATTTGCTCTACGCACGATCAGACCATGATGAGGGTGTTTGGGTAGAAAATATGAAATGATTTATGTTTTTGTACGTGTCAGGTAATGTTGTTAGTAGAATGTAGACTGTAATATCATCTTAACTGTTATTGTTATGCATCATAGTATTTATGTTATGAGTTTAACTGATGAAAATGCTTTATGATTTTTTTTGCAGTGGATGATCACCCTATAGATGACCCCATTGGACGGCTTATCTCGACTGGAGAACCTGAGCCACAGCCGAATAGACCAAGTAAGCGGGTCACGAGAGGAGGAAAGAAGAAGAAGGACCAGTAGCAGTACACGAGACTGAGGCTGGCCCTTCACAGCAGACCGAAGAGGAGTCGGTTGTGCCACCAGAGGCGAAGAAGCAGAAGAAAAGAGGTGCAACACGTGGGCTGAAGGCTAACAAGGGCCCTCCTACAAAACCGGTCGACTTCAATCAATTCAACCAGCCCCATGGAAATTGGAAGAATGACTTCACCGCTTACGGTAGCCATTTGGTGAAGTCATATTGCGACATAAACCACACCTGGAAGCAAGTGCCTCAATCATTGAAGGATACTATGTTTCAGCGTCTTCAGGTAAATCTCTACATTATTACTATGATCTTTTGTGAAATAATAGAACATTTATGTTTACTTTACTAACTGAATGATCATGTACGTAGTCTCGTTTCTCCGTGGATCCCGCACTTAAAAACGATGTGCTATCAGCGATGTCGAAACAGTTCCGGGACCACAAGAATAAGTTGGCTGACAAGTACATCTACAAGATGCCTACTCCAGAAGATCCAGATGAGCCAGATCATGGTGGAGACGGTGTGAGACCACCATGGGAGGTTTACGAGGGCATAACAGAAGAGCAATGGCTACAATTTGTTGAGAGGCGTCACACACCTGAGTTCCAGGTGCACTTTATTGTCATACATACATAAATTAATCTTAATTTCTTATGTTTTTTTGTGTTCAATTTCACTTAACATGATCCCATTAATTTATGCAGGCTCTCCGTGCGAAACAACAAGCAAATGCTAAGAAGAATCTGTACCCTCACCACTTAGGTGGAAAAAGTATTGCTCAAAGGGTACCAGAATGGGAGCAAAAGGGATATCTGCCCACGGATGGCTCATTGGATGCCAGTGGCAGAAGAATGAAAGTGTGGGAGTTAAGCCACATTCCGAAGAACTCTACTCCCGAAAATCCTCAATATGATGAAGCCACGAGAGCAGTTATTGCTCAAATGGTAAGTGATATCATTTCATTTTCAGTCAAACTGTTCATTTCCTTTGTATATGAACTTATGTTAAACTAATAACTGTATTTGTGTGTTATATTAGGGTGAATTAAGCTCTCAGCTCACCCAGGGCACCTGGACCTCACAGAGGAATGATGATCCTCTTACACGCGCTCTTGGTAAGAAGGATCATCCAGGTCGTGCCATTGGGTTTGGTGGGCACGTTGGTATCCGCCAGGCATTTGGCGCACCCGGGTCCAGAATCAGCCGGGGACAGTCGATTAGCTACGAGGAGCACCTGAGAGCGATGGCTGAGATGGAGCAGAGGATTACTCAGAACGTCGACGAGAGGATCGCTCAGGCTATATCAAGGATTCAGCCACAGCAGCATGAAAGCCAAGAGGTTTCTCGACCACCAGTTGATCAGTCACCCATTCAGCAGCAGAATGCACCGGTAGTGAGAAGTAGTGTCCACTCGGCTGATCCGTTTCCCTATGCATCTCTACAGGTTAGACTTACATTTCAATTGAGTACATGACGATTATGATTTTTAACTTGATCACTAATATCATCATAGAAGAATTCTCAATTTTTATCTAAACAAGTTCCACATAACACTCAGGCACCCACTGAGTGCCATCTGTTTTTACAAATTGGAGTACAAGAGGTCATGGTTGCATGGGGAAAACTTTTCCCCTCTCGTCCAAGTGATATTGTGCACGGTGAACCACTCCGACATTACCATGCACGAGTGCTTGTAGACGAATTTGTTGCAGAGCATGCTGACGTCGGTTTACCGGTGCCGGTCCCACAAAGACCTACCGTGCGTTCTGCACAAACTGCGACAGTGCAGTGGCCTGCACGATTGGTCAGACTCCCTGGGCAGGTATTACTCTTAACCGTTGCTATAAAACTATTGGTGTACCACCTTGCATCCATATACTTAATTAGACTAATATCATAGGATATGACCCCACCGAAGACTGATAAGGGCAAAGGAAAAAGAATTGCCACACCTGTGCAATCAAAGGCATCCACAAATTTTGTGCTTAGACCTGCTTTGGTGGAGAAGAGAATATTGGCCGGCTTGTCGACCAATATGCAGATTCTGCATTCCTCGTTGTTGGTGCTACCACCGGATAGTGATTCCCTCATTGTGGAAGATCCCGAGCGGATATTTCACTATATAGTTCAAGGAGAAGATATACATCGATTTGAGATGTATATGTCCGACTTCGAGGAGTGCTTCAGGAGGGATTGGTTGAATGTGTCGATTATCAAGTCGGCCGCCATGTGAGTGACTTCTACCTTTTATATTTTGAATTCATTAATTGGTGATGAATTAGATGTTTGAATATAAAGTTAATGACTAATGATATTGCCTCATAGGTGGGTGCATGATAAGGCGATCAATGTCTATCAAGATCAAAGATTTGGATTCCTGTGTCCTGCTATGTGCAATGAAGTCCAGATGACAAGTGATCCGCAAGGCCTTATGCAATATATGACGAATGCCCTCTATGAATGTTCGAAAAAGTCATTTATTATGCTGCCATATCATTCAGGGTATGATATTTGACTATTTCTATTAGTATTATCTAAAACATATAGTTTGTGTTAGTTGCTTAATGATTTCAACACATTGTGTAATTTGTGGACAGTCGACATTGGTCATTGCTTGTGCTGGTGATGGGGAAGCACCCACGAATCTTGCAATTTGACTCACTTGGTGCGGGTGCCAAGAGACCGAAGATCGCCACCGCAATACTGGGGTAATTATTTTGTTATCGTAAACAACAATTATTTTACATAACATTAACTGTTTCATAATTTGCTACTGATGCTTAAAACTATATATTGCTGATGTATATAGTTCCATGAAAGCTGCATTAAGACTCCAGGGTATAACAATGAAGAATAACATCCCTTGGAACACTGTCAAGGTACTCTATTAATTGATAAATTTGTGTGATAATGTTTAAACTTGTTTATAACTGTCAATATGTGTGTTTGTATAGTGTCCGATGCAGCCTGGGGGGTCAGAATGTGGATACTATGTCATGAGATTCATGAGTGACATAGTAGGAGCGGCGAACCTTTTACCAGAGCACTCGTTAGACATGGTAACATTCTTTGAAAGTTTCAGTTATGCTCTTTACATGTTGTTAGACTTGTACGTTTTAGATTAATGTTCATTTTTTTTCAAGGCTTACGAACAAGTGTTCAAAGATGGTCAGTATGATGATGCTCAAATTGTTGAGATGCTTGAGGAATGGTCGGAGTTCGTCTGCACAAGTTTAATGAATTGATGATCATGAAGATGTTTTGCTAACTTTTTCGAGTATGTAAATATAACTCTGTACACTTGTGGATGGTGTAATGGTAGATTTGAATTGTAATGGTGTTTTTTATTTGTATTGAAAGTGTGAAAGTAAGTGTAATTGCATTGGTTTTGTTAACTCTCAAATTGTGGTGCGTCGTTGGTATTAATTGGGAGCTTTTATAACTTTTTAAATGTGTGCTGGAGCTCCCTGTATGGATGAAGCATTATTACAGGTCTGATTGAATCAAATGTGGTGAATATATATATATATAAGCTGGGATGGAAAAAAACAAAAAAAAAATATACCTATCTCGGCGGTTCTTAGAGAACAACCGCCGAGATAGGCCCCTGGGATTGACCGTGTGTGAGATTGACCATGGGTCTATCTCGGCGGTTGTTCTCTAAGAACCGCCGAGATAGACTCATGGTCAATCTCACACACGGTCAATCCCAGGGGCCTATCTCGGCGGTTGTTCTCTAAGAACCGCCGAGATAGGTATATCTAGTTCGGCGGTGCTCATTTCGGCGGTTCACAACCGCCGAAATAGGCCCATTGGAACCGCCGAAATAGGCCTTTTTTCTACTAGTGCTAGTTCCCCATTTGGGTAATGATTTAGAGGTTGGCAAGTTTATTGCCCAACTTGGCCAATTTCAATCAAGAAAGAGAAGAGGAGAAGATTGGAACAAAAAAGAGGAATTTATGAGCTTAAGGTAAGAAATCTACCTTAATGTCATCCTTAATTGCTTTAGAATTATGGGATGGAAAATTTAAAAGAATGAACCAAAAGATTGAGTTGAGAATGTGATTTGGTAGTTGGAAGAGAGAATTGTGAATTGTGTTGATTTAAGGGCCTAAGTGCCATTGCAATTTGAGTTATTGCATTATATTGTGCTTGATGGATTCATGGATGAAATGTGTGCTGGTAGAACCCATTAAGGGTTTGGTTAGTTTTGAATTGAAATAGGTGAATGATATAAGCATTTGGGCACGCTAGATTTGTGACGAAGTTATGGCAAAATTTCTGTAGAAATGGAGTGTTTGAGGTGACTTTATAAGTTTGAATGACCTAGGGGTAACTAGGAGTTAATAGAGACTGAATTGAGTTGGTTACTCACCTCGAGGTGTGAATGGAAGGATGGTTTGGAGTTATGCAAAATCTGTAGCAAAATGGTATAAGGGCACCTTGGAATAGCTAGAAAAGAACTAGAGTGTAAGACTTTGAAATTAAGGGTGAACTTGGTTAATGGAGATGCAAATGGCTAGGAATGAGTGGTTATGGTCAATAAGTGAAATGGTAATGTTGGTAGAAGGTTGTAACCAATCAAGAGAAGTTTGGAAAATGCCCTAGTGTGCATAAGTGCAAAAATGAGAATTTTAAATTGTAGAATTAAGCAAGAATGGAGTGATAATTTGACCAATGATTTAAGGAGTTTAATGAGCGTTTAAGGTGTTTTAACATGTTTGGAAACATGTGGAAAGATTAGAAAAAGTTTGGATGAGGATTAAGGTTGGATTAGGGGTTGAAAAATGTAATTTTAGCAGCTTTTTAGCAGGGTCCAGGACTTAGGGGCCGGACCAAGTCCCGGACCAACCTTAAAAACAAGCCGAAAGTGAAAACTGCAACTGGTCCGGGACCTTGGTCCAGGACCAAGACCCGGACCAGGTAAGAAATTGAGCCAAAAGTTACAAAATGTATTGGTCCGGGACTTTGGGTTCGAACCAAGTCCCGGACCACCCCAGAAATGCACCGTGGGTGTTTTAAAGGCTTCTAAAGATGGAGATTGAATGGTAATGGTTTTAGATGATGTTTAGTACTTGTTTGGTGACATGTAAAGGTCCTAAGAAGTATAAACAAGTGCTAGAAGTGATTGAGAAGTTAGAACTTAAGAACACTAAGCAAAGTTAAAAATAACGAGACAACTGAGTTAACTACGGGAATATTAGTTGTTTACCTACTGTATTACCTTAATGTTAATAGAAACACTCGAAATATTATCAGAGATTCGAGTGTTACCCGAGGAGCGTGAGATGACACGTTAGAGTAAATCCTTGGTGACAGGTATGGACTTCTTGCAACTTGTGTCCTGTCGAGTCCTCTCGGCTTGTGTGCTGTTTGCTTGTGTGCCGGCCTAACAAGATAAATTCATGAAAAATGTTTATTGCATTGTTATGTATAACTTGATGCTTGTTGCATGTACTAACCTTCCTTGCGTGATTGTGTGGTCTAACATAGTGTCGTAGACTGAAACATAAACAATTCCGTATGGTTAGTGACTCGTAGAAAGAGTCATCCCATGTAATAACACGAACGTGGAAAACACTTAAGAACTATCGAATAGTGAAATACGATAATGCAACCTTATGAACTCACTAGAACGTGAGAGAGATGTACGGGATTAGTAAACTCCCGCTAACAGTTAGAGAACCGGAACGAAACAATCCACGCAACAATTAATAGTGGAAAGATATAAAGAACCTCTAATAAAGAACAAAGATAGTTCGAAGATACGAACTCATGAGAAAAGTAAAAGAATATAAGGGACCACCAAACTCCCTTTAAAAAGATAGTCGACCTCCTATATGAGGATTCGACCCGGTATGAGAAAATGACCCGAATGTATAAGTATTCAAAACATTGGGGCAACCCTTAATTCTGAGAATACATGAATGCAAGATAATTCCCTAAGTCATTAGAAGGCATCGAGAGTGATGCTTCTAGATTAATATACATAATTATATTATAACTCCGAGAGAGGAGTATCTGGGAATGTGAGAAGTCCGAGAGAGATTCGGACCTATGTGAAAGAAGTAGGAACTGAGAGAGAGTTCCAGTTGCTAGTTGAGCCTTCCTACCATGCTAGACCCAGAGTAGGGTCGAAACCGGGGAAGTAAGGATAGGCTTGAAAGCCCGGTGGTGAGTCTTGTGTATGACTCTGCCCGGAGGCCATGTGTTTTGGCTTAAGTATTATTGAAGAAAAAAGTAGTTGAGAAAGTAAATTGACACCGGTAGTGTCTATTGAATTGAGAGAACAAATAATAGCATCCAAAGAGAACGGATAGGATTTGAACAATGAGAAGTGGCGTTAGTGAGGTAGAAACCCTCAAAGCCTAAAGAGTAAGAAAACGTAAACTAACTAACTTATGGTGTTAGTTCTGAGATTGTATTCTTAGTTTGAATACTTGTGTGAATGCGAGCATGTTGTATGTTTACTGCACTTCATGTCATGATTTAAATAAAATCAATCGCATGCTAAGATGAGAATTAGTTGAGTGTGACCCGGTAGTAGCGGGTTGCACGACTTCCATACCAGCAAAGGTGTTGAGCCCCTTTGGGGCCACCCATTATTTTTTAGGTACGCCGAAGATGACTACCGTTCGAGAGTAGGACGGGTTACATTGTAAATGTTGTAATCATGTAAGTCCGAAATTGTTATCGGCATAGGAATTGTAGTAGACTCGGTATAGAATTGAATTGAGGAATGTGTTTGTATTTGAACCGGTTAAGGAATGAAATGTGTTTGTATCGTGTTGAGTACTCGGTGTTCTGGTCCATCAGACGGATATTGTATTGGAGTTAGACCTTGTTAGCCACGTGGATGGTTAACGGCGTTGTATCACCCACCGTTTGTAGTAAGAATTCCGCTGCTAATGTAATGGTGTATGAGACGGTTTAAGAGATAATGACGTGATTAGCGGTAGGGGTGTTACCTCCTCTAAATAAAACAACAATAGAGGCTAGAACCGAGTCACTAATCGGATTTCTTTTCTAAGGGTTAAGGTCTTGTTTGGTTATTAAAAATATCTAAAAAAATGGGTGATGGGTCGAGTTCTCACAGGTGAAGGGTCGGGTTATCGGTATTATTACCTGAACCAGACCCGAACTCGTCACCCGCTTCACCTATCACCCGGTTTTCACCCGTTTATATCATATTTTACCTGTTTTTTACCTGCAGGTGAAATAGGTTATCAGATACCCGTTGGGTATTACAACCCTAGTTCCATATCCATCTAAACCATCAAACAATTATTATAGACATTGAATCCACCAAAATTCAATTATTCATCCAAATAAATTAATAACCAATTTCATGCCAACAGTTTGGGAAGTATCCAACGACTCACAAAATAACTATTTCAATTGATCACACTTGAACCACAACTAATGTTAGTGTAGAATATTAACCTATCACATTATATCACTTAGCCACATAATGATCACACATTGACAATTACTTTTTAAAACATAACCGTCGGGCAAACAATCCACATCGCGGAAAACATCATGTGCCGTGTGAGCAATGATTACTCAACAGCAGAATTATCATATTCCTCCTAATATGTTAGGATGGGAGGACCTAATAGTAGCTGTAACTTCCATTTCGATTGTCAATATTTGTTTAGATAATTCAGCTAATGATTTCAATCTTATGCTTATCTCTAGAATGTTTAATAGTTCTACAGACTTTAAAACTCAGAAGGGGAAGACATCCCCCTTAAGATAGTTAGGTCATGTAATTTGGTACTCTTGTGATTTTTTATTTGATTTCAATGTAGGCTATAGGCCATACTTATAAAAAAAAATGATAGACTTGGCGTCTACCTTACAAGTCAAAATGGGGCAACACCAGAGTCCAACCACCACTAAAAAATAAGCATAATCCAGCACCACCACCGGCATCTAATGATATTCCAATACGACAAATGAAATAAACAGACTTTCAAGAATAATCAGTACACATTCATCTCCGCATAGGCAACCAACAAACCTTCGAATCAAGTCTGAAATGGTCATGATATCTAGGGTTTGCAATTCCACAAAACACATCACAACTGGACATGAGCAATAAGGGTTAAACAAGAATCGCTTCGACAACCCAAGGAAATAATTAACTGAGGAACTGCTCCAACACTAGCACATCCAAGTTAAGGGGCTTTGCGACAGGTAATTATACGTACTCATTTCCAAAAGAGGCGACGACGAACAAAACCCTAGAATCAGGTTCAGATTCACTTACCAGATGACTAGGGTTCACAAACAACCTGGAGCCAAATTCTAAGAAGGCGTGGGTCACCGCCGCGGAAATCAGACTAGCTCACAAATGCACTAGAAAATCTAGGGAAACAGATAAAATGTAGAAGAATGTCGGGCAAATTCACGAGAGAATAGGGGCTCAATGACCGATTCTATGGTTTATAATCAGACAAAATAAAGAAAGAATAGAGACATAATAAGGGTTCACGACACCGGTTTCAAATTACAATTCCAGTTCAACAGCTATTCAAGATAAACTCTTAAAAGGATGTCAACATGAACAATATTAACGGATAATGTCAAACAATTGCCAGATATAAAACGTGAAAAAAAACATAGATGAGGAGTTTAATTTAGAGTGAGGATATAATTTAAATATTGTCATTGAGGAATATATTTTCCCTGAATGTACTCATGTTAAATTTAATTTCAAAAGTTTTAATTATGATGAATAATTGTATAAATTTTATACAATTTAAATATATATTTAACAAACACAACACAACACTTTAAAATATAATTTAAAAAGAAAGAAGCCAACTCCCATTGGCCATTATGATAGAAGGTGATACCCGGAACCAGCTTCAAATTTGCCTCTGAAACAATGCAGATCGGGAGCAAAGTAAACTTATAACTATGGGTTCATGAATTTAAGGCATCTTGTGAACTAAATTAGCAATCTCATCCCCATTGTATCTAAACTCAGCAAAATCATAAGACTAAGAGACAGCCAACCCCCCAAAACTTAACCGAACTAAAATATTCAAAGTGTACATGTAATTTTAACCTACCGTCACAGGACGCCGCCACAATTCCGCAAGTCCAGAAAACGGACAGTTCGCAATTGAAGGTAACAATTTACAAGGAAACTCACAAGATCATCGATTCCTACAACATCCCATACTTCCAGGTGTGCAATTTCGCAACCCCGAACTCTTTCTTCTTCTTCTGCCAAGTATAGCCCCGCAACTCCAAAAACAGTGACAATTATTCTTCCACAATAAATATGGGTCTGAAGTCGTCAACCAAATAAAAAAATTAGCTATTCATCCTTCATCAAAGACATCACTGGAATCCCCTTGGTAGTGAAACTCGTACATTCCACCCTTAGTTTATGGCCGATTTCAAAGTCCTTCTTGCCATTTTCCTGCAAAGAATTTCTACTAGTTAACAACTCGAATCAACAAACAATCCATCCTATGCTAGAAGTTGTCATCAAATCTTATGAGAATGACCTACAACGCGTGAGAGTTAATGTTCAAACAATCAAGGGGTGGATACCACAACTCCCATCACACACAAATGCATTAATCATCTGTTAGTAATGATCTTTCACATGGCGAACATCAGATCAAAGATCTATCCCAGCCCTTCAAAGTTCATACAGAATATGGTGGCAAAATTTGAGCCAGAAATTGAACTTACCTTAAAACGGAACATTCCTTTAAGCCCACCTCCAAGATCAAGGATCAATCCATGAGCTCGTCTTAGATGAACTGTGGCATTTACCTTCGTTCCGAGCTTCAGATTTCTAGGACTAAGATTACTTCCAGCCTGATCCTTCTTATTGCTTTTGGTCGACTTAGTTTTAGTTTCAGTTTCAGTATCACTAAAAAGCCCAGCTGAAATGGAGTCAGAGCATGTCTTCAAGTTGGATGACTTTTCTTCGTCATCGCACTCTGCAACACTTCTGATAAGAAATGATGGTCCCGATGAAGAATCTGAAACGTTCCCCTCAGTTAACTCCTCTTTAGTTGTCAGTGTAGACCCTGCGGACTGGACAACTGACCCTTTTTGCCCATTTGACTCTTCCCCCAATAGTTCCAAAATTTTGGACGCAGGAACGGATCCAATGCTTTTCACATTCTCGGAAGCAGGTCCTTGTTTAGGTTGAGTTGCTTTCAGAGACAGCTTAATGTTGCCCCTAACATCTTGAGCAATGCACATCAACGAAAGCTGCTGTCCTATGCTTACAACGTCAGAGACCTTTACAGCCTGAAGATGACAATTAAAGGAGACAAACACATTTCACAATGATGCCACAGATGACAAACACAAGCTCTCTCCAGGCTCAACGATTCAAGCATATATACTTTTAGTAACTTGGCAATTAAAAATCTGAATCCAAAATATGACGACTTGAAAATAAAACTTGATGCAGAGATTATATTTGATCAAACAGACCAGGCATACCGGTTCATGAGACAATTCGGATATATGCAAAAGACCTTGTTGCCCTCCATTAAACTCAACAAAAGCACCATATTCTTTGATTGATGTGACAACACCCTTGTAAATCCCGCCAACTTCAATCTCACGGCCAACAATAAAATCAATCTGCCATGCACACAAAAATGAGAAGCGCTCCAAACTCAAATAACTGATTATGAGTTTTTGTTTTGTAAGCAGCATGCACAATGATACAGTGTAACACAAAATGACAAATATTTTTGGGAAAATTCACAATACACCCCTAAAAAGTTTCATAATTTGCTATATACCCGATTTCAAAACTACTCCATATACCCCTAAAGACTTTTGAAATATACAATATATCCCTACTTCGTGAAGTGACGTTGAATAATGATTATTTTGTCCTTGACACTGTAAATCATTTTCAAGTTCACAATATGACACTTTTTTTATTCAGGGGCATTTATGAAAATTTTACAAAAAATTTAAAACACTACAAAAATGTAAAAATTCATAAAAAAATATTTAAAAATTAATATAATTATTAAAAATAACTATAAAATTGATAATTCTTTAAAATTAAACATAGACCAAACTTCATATAAATTAATATGTTTTTCTTCCCATTCTTTCTATCTACCTTGACTACTATCAATCTTCCTCTTCATTAAAATATTTGCAGTTATGCTTAAACAATGATTAAATATTATATAATAAGCATATATATGCCAATTTAGTTAATGATAAATAATCAAGGAAGATAACAAAATGAGAAGAAAAAATTAATTTGTTTGAAGTTTCGTGTATTTTAATATTAAGAATTCTTAATTTTATTTCAATTTCATATATGTTTTAGTTACTTTTAATATTTTAAATATTTTTTATGATTATTAATATTTTTGCAGTATTTTATTTTTTTGTGAAATTTCATAAAATGTCCATGAATAAAAAAGTGACATATTGTGAATTTGAAACATGATCTATAATCCCGGGGGTAAAATAGTAATTATTCAAGATCATTTCACATAAAGTAGGAGTATACGGAGAACGAGTTTTGAAATTGGGGTATATAACGAATTATGAAACTTTTTAGGGATATATTGTGAATCTAAAAAGCACAGTGTACCTTATCCCGCACTTTCTCCATGACCGATTGATTCTTGGCGATTATGGTTATGGTGCCATCACCAACAGAAATTCGGGCTCCTATGAAATTACATAAAGCAATGAAAATTGTTTCCATTGACTAAAAGTAGTAAAAGAACTACTTTATCTACTTTGAAAAATACAACATCCTACCACCACTGAAACAGAGAACATAGATCAGGTACTAAGAATTAAGATATTATTAGATCTAACCTGTTTCATCCTCAATTTTTCTTTTAAGGGAACCCAAAGGTCCAATCAAGCGACGGATTGAGTCATTGCTAAACTTCAAGGTAGCTGAAATACAGAGCAATGATATAGGTTATACATGACAAATTCCATACATAGAAGTCAACAATTATGATGCATCCCTATGATGAGCAAACTCTAAATCCCAATAGGTTGCCCTTAATTACTCTTCAATTGAATATAAAGCAAAACTTCATAATCCTGTAGGCAGTACGAATACATGCCACAATTAGAAGTTTTTACAATAGAGCCAGGGAACAAAGGCACACATTGCTCTTACCCATCCGAGGAGAATATTTGTCATCTTGGGTACGAGGTATATTTATTTGCTGTTCCATGCGATCAAGAATATGAAGCCGGCCTCTCAAAGCTGGCTCTAAGCATTCACATAGTATATCCAATGGAATTCCAGCTGGTTTCATGTCCAACTGAATTGCAGTAACTCCTTTACGTGTTCCAGCAATTTTGAAGTCCATATCACCTAAATGGTCTTCCAAACCCTATTAAGAGTTAAGACTATAAGCAAGACACAAAGAAAAAAGGACAGGGATAAATATCACAGTCAAAGAATCTGAGGATACATAAAAAAGAGGTAGAGTTCGCTCCTCTCGGCCTATGGATAGTAGTCTAGCAATGTAACGGGTCATCTTTAGCCTGTTCAGATGGCAGTGCCCCCTTTTATTTAACAAATATATTAAGTAGACATTATCTCTTCCTGCACTGGGTAATGGTTCTGTTTTACATGCTACCCCCTATTCTCTCACCATTATTTTTTAAAACTAAGAACAGGACACAGACATGATAAAATAGACCAGGGTTCAATACCATATGCAAGTAAAATACGTAGATATCTTGACAAAGACATCAGAAATTCGGACCAAGGCAAACCAAATTCAAGGCGTTGTAAGAGGAGACTCGCATGCTTTAAATTTTAACTGGCGATACAGACCTGATAGTATGGTAAAAAAAATTCTCAAGGACAAAGAATCATCATTCAAGTCCAATAACTTAGCACAGGTGGTAACGGTGAAGGTTTTGCAGCCTCTCCATATTTGTAGAGAGGTTGGGGCCACTGTTAACCTCTTCCAAGGAAGGTTTATGAGTTACAACTATAGAAACAAAATGATTGGCAACGGAATAATCTTTCTTGGAGAATTAGAGAACCCGGGGAGTTTAAGTTCAAGCAACATACGATCACTATCCCAGGCACTCATGCTATTAGTCAACAACCAGTTATAAAGAATGAGAAATTATATAAACAATGCCTAACCAAAATATCAGTTAATATGCGATAGTCCTTAATCTCGCCAGTTTCTGAGTCAAATTCACTGATAAGGCCTACAGAAAGACCAGCAACATGTTCTCTCACTGGAATCCCAGCATCCATAAGAGCCATGCTACCTGTCGAAGAAAAAATGGAAGAAGTGATAAAAAAGGCAATGAAATTTTTCTATAATTTTAGAAAACACAAATAACAAATAGAAAAAATACAATTTTGAATGTTTCCCATGTCCGTTTCCTGTTTAGGAGTGGGAGAAGACAGGTGGTCTCATCATAGTATTACATTAAATGTTGCACCATATAAATCCATCTATGCAGTGCTTATAACAGTGTACAGGCTATCAAATCAAGTACAGCAAAGTAATCTCGTTCATGAGTGTGACTGCACCGTGATATGAGCGTATAAAGTCAAGATATATACCACCGCAAACACTAGCCATGGATGTAGAACCATCAGAGGTCATGACTTCAGAATTGACCCGTACTGTGTACGGGAACTCATCCTCTGGAGGCAGAGCCGCAAGCAAAGCCTTCTCAGCAAGAGTTCCTAAACAGAGTCAAAGATGATAAGAGTACCAGTACTTAATATAAATAGATCAACTCCAGAATAGGATAATGCATAAGCTGAACATTGAATTTTCAGCGCTTATTGGCACGAATAATTTGACGCCATTGAGAACTAAAAATCTCAGACTTTCATAAAAATCAAAATGTTCAATTTTCCATTAGATTTGAAGTTCAATCACAGAATGACATGGTATATTTTGCAATTCTCATGAAACTTAACACACAACAGAACCCCAATGAAAATCTGCCAAAAACAAGATTGAGTGAAGAAAATCAATGAATTAACACCAGCACAAAAACACTTCAACCATAAGAAGCTTCAAGATAGGAAGAAATGAGCAGCCAGTGAGCACCTTACATGGAAGCCTTCCTAACAACTTAACCTTAGATAAACTAAAAAAATCCTAGTAACACCTATGAGAATGGAGGCCAATAAAGTCGCGATCTCTCTTTTTCTCCTTTCTAGTTTCTTCTAACCAGGAAACAGATGGAACCCCGTTGTCATTCCCCAAAACAATTCCAACACCAATTGGTCACAAATTCTAACAAGAACTCTAGGTCAGTATGATGTCCAACTTAATAGGGCAGTAGATGTTCCAGGCCCAACAACACAAAGAAGCATCCATGAAAACAAAGCTTCACAGAGACAAGGTATACAAATAGCTGGTAGTTAATGAGTTCATAGGTAGCTATCTATCATCAATGACTAGTACAACCAATACAAGAACAAGATTAGTTACATAGCATGAATCATTGACCTAGATGATAAGGAGTTTTACCATGACCAACTTCACGCCTGTTAAGGCCAACCCTCTTGCCAACTTCATTAATTGAAAATGGTGGGAAAGTATAATGAAGCATGAAGCGTTTTGATGAAGGGCCAACAAGTGAATCCAAGCGCTGAGCATCTCCAGGTGCTCCAAGAGTGACAGTACAAAGAACCTACAACATCAGTATTTTACCATGGTGCACCGAGGCGGGATATGCTCAAGTTATCTGCCACACAGAACACCGTTACAATTAAATTTGTACCTGAGTGTCTCCACGTGAAAAAAGGGAAGAGCCATGCAGTGCCGGCAAATTGCCTGACTCACAATACAAGGGCCTTACTTCATCAAGATGTCTACCGTCAACTCTAAGACCTTCCCTGATAACCCTTCTACGAACAACCTGATAGAGTGATGTACACATGAAACAAGTTTCAATATCAAATTAGAATAAAATAATCAGTAGCTACTCTAGTAGAATGCTAAACTCAATGAGTTCTACATTGCCTCCACCTAAACTTGAACTTTAAATCATAAGACGAAGTGTACAATGATCACAAAACTGTAAGGGAAGAACCCTGATATAATGGTAAATACAAGTCCTGCGATCAAGGCAACATATATAAAAGATAGTTCATTAGCTAATTTATACCCAGCATCGACTACAGTAAGATATGGAGATCTGAGACCAGTGCATTAGGGACAGGCATCAGATATAGACCTTCAATAGTAGCTTGAAAGAGCTAAAGTTTACCTGCTTCCTCACAGTATCAACAGCCTTGGGTAGCACTTTCAAGCTGTCTTCGTCACATTCTTCTTCAAGAGCTTTTTTTACGTCTTGTGTAATATTTTCTAAGGCCTCGCCTCGTTCAAACTGCAGGTTGATAGTATCATGTTATAAATGAGAAATTCCTACGAACGTAAGAAAACCTGGAATTTTAAGAAGAGGAGATTCAAGTGGATCACAAGATGAAGAATTCAATTTGCACCTTGCCATATGAAGAATCTGTAAAAACAGCCTCAATACGTGCCTCCGACAAATTTCTGACCTTTTCCATTGTCATTTCTGACATAAGTGACAACTTGTATTCCTTCTTCTGCTTACCAGCTCTTGCAGCTAACCGAATTTGAGGGTCAAGATATTTAACTGCCTACATGTCAAAACTGTGCATCTAAATATAAGGATGATTACAATAATCAGCAACCACAACAGTCAAGGCTTGAAACTACCTCAGGATGAGCAAGCCTAAGGCCAGCTTCAAGGTCCTTTTCTGATATCTCACGAGCTTGGACATCTATCATCAACGTTTTATCTTTTGTGCAGGCATACACCAAATTGAGGTCACTTATATTTAGCTGCATCATATTTGGCCATCAACAGAGGTTGGATCAATAGCAACATTCAAAACATGAAGTTAATTGCTCTATTTTCAGGTAAATTTGCACCATAAACACTTAGAGAAAGCTGATCATAAAAGCAAAACATTTTAGCATAAATCCTTATTAAGGAGCTAACGTTTATCTTGTCTGTTAAAAGGAATAATCAACATCAAAGCCTTATTCCCATTATAATTGGGGTCGACTAACATGAATCAATATATGAGGTTGGGCAAAGCCACCGATATACAAGAAAGAGAACACAAAGGAGCGGAAAAACTGAAAATATGACAGGGGTGGGAGGGAGGAGTAAAGGAGGAAAACAAGGTTATCAAAACCGGGTGTGAAAAGATAAGATCTGAAGTTGAGTAGTGAGAATACTGAGAAAACAAGAGCAGAGGAAAAGAAATTTGAAAGTGTCAATGGGTTAAAAAAAAAAAAATCAATACAATATCATACACATTCAACCGCTCGAAAGTAAAGTTCTACATAAGCGTTTGATTATTGAGTATATTACCTCATCCATAGTAGGGTTAATAACAAACTGGCCACAAATTCTTCCTATGCGGATAACTCCTATAGGACCACCCCATGGTATATCTGATAACATTAAAGCGGCAGATGTTGCGTTAGCTGCCATTACATCAGGGTCTTGGTTTCCATCAGAAGAAAGAACACTTGCTGTTACCTAAGAAAAGACACAATTTCATTCGCACCGCTGACGGAAAAAGAGTAAAAAAGCTAATAGCAACCGATACAGGAACAAGGAGAACATACCTGAACATCATGGTAAAAACCTGCAGGGAATAATGGTCTAATGGGTCTATCAATAATACGACCACATAGCAGCTCACGCTCTTTTGGAGCGCCCTCCCTACGCATATATGTGCTTGGAATAACACCTTGAGCATATTGCTTCTCTTGATAATCAACCTTAACATAAATCATAGAGTGCATAGGATACCATCAAAAGCAGTTCTAAAAGAGCTTTTTTTTTTATGAAGAGGAGTTCTAAAAGAGTTAAACAGAATATGCATGCATATGACTAATCCAGCAACCCCTAACAACACAGGTGAAGAGCAAATTAATTGCCTGTAAAAAAAAAGAAGATAAAAGAGCATAATCAGCCAAATAAGTTAATAGTGAAAAAAAGGTCATCATAACTGTGACAGTAGGGTTTAGTACAGACAATGGGATAGAGCAATATAATCCTAAAAAATATATCATTGCTATTATCAGCTTCAAAATGCTAGAAATATCAATGAGCAATTTCTTTAAACCTACTTTCACGGATGCAATATTCCCTTAAATCGTAGACTTCTTTCCACCAAGACAAGAAGCTACAAAACTAATGCATCCAGGAAACCTACCAGTATCATACCAGTATAACACAAGAACACGCGCACACTATAAGCACCAGCAGGCTTAACCACAATACAGAATTTGTAACATTGTAAAAATCTATTTCATTTTGTTACTCCATATATTTCACAAACATTCGAGCTTCACAAACAATCTTTCTCTATTTATGACTTTTAATTATCAAAAACTTTTTCTTCAAACTTCTAAACCAGGGTTCATGAAGGGGGAATAATAAACCTCTTTCGAGTTATTCTCTTCAAACAGACACCTAGTAACTGCAGAGCTCATTCCACCCAATCCCAACAGTTCACGGCCCATGTTTTAGGATTATGCAACTAAATATTACTGGAGCGTTTGATGAATTAGAATGAAGCCTGTTCAATAATGGTCCTTACTACAATACAAGGGTTATTCAGGGGGTAAATATTCAAGCAATAAGAAATATGTGCATTATGATGGAGTTAGAAAGTAGGGCATCCTAAATAATGCAGCACGAACATCTTAATAAACACCTTCTAGTTCAGACAAACTATCCCTTCTAAGTTCCGGAAAATTTGAAAAAGCTATAGGCCAAGAACTGATCTATGGTCAGCTGTTGAAGAGTAATATTTTTTAACTCATGTAGGACTCTAAGAAGAATAGTGTCTTGATCTTGAGGAATTTCACGAAGTTGACTCAGATAAAATCTCAATTCACCAAATTTTGAGAGTACAAGCAAGCAATGACCAGTAAAAGTTTGCTTATTATCCCATGACAGCTAGAGGTACCCAATCATGACATTATATTATCACCCAGCTGCCTTTGAGGGTGCCAATAGATTCACGCAGTACAACCCCCAACAAAAAGATCATTACATCCAGGGTCAACAAGAAAAGTGAAAATTTACCATGGTACACTTGAATTTACATGTTTTAGAACCTTCACGGAGTCTAATAATTGAGGCAGATTAACCAAACTGAAACAAAAGATGAAGTCATCTTCTCCCCTTATTCTGTCTAAAGCATGCTGGATTTTTTTTTAAATTCTCCTAAGATATATGTATACTGGCATCTAACACATATCAGCCTCACACCCCCCCCCCCCTCCTCTTCTCCAAATACATCATGATAAACTGCAGTCTTTAATTTTCCTAGATAAGAATGCAGACGACTTGAAACTTGAAAGTCCACATTCACGTCCAAGATGACCCTGGTTTTTTGCCTTACCTAATAAACAACTAGCTCGACCACTACTCAATTTTGATCATTCTCGCGATAGCTACCAAAATGCCAATAAAAGCAACGACTAGTACGAAAAGAAGTATGAAGTACAAGTTCAGGCTACACTTACAGTAAGTGGTAAGAAATCCCGAGCACCGTCTCCCTTGGAAGAAACAACAGTGGACAGAACTTTGGTCTCCTCCATTCCCATAACAACGGAGCCATTAGCAAACCGAGCATATTTACCGGTTTCAAACGAGATCACTCGGCTCCCGATCTCGAACTCCTCCTTGAAGCTCTCGAGAACCTTCACTCCTGGCGTCGGAGTAGAACATGAAGGGGAGTCGGTGTCGGACAGGAATCCTAACTTGCCGCTGCAAATGGTGCGGAAGTTGTATCTCCGCCATGTTAGGTGACGGGGGAGTGACATTAGAAGGGGGTTGGCTTTCTTCGCCAGCGACATAGTCCAATCACTGAAAGAGAGGGTTGATTGAGTTTAAGAACCGAAATATGTAAATTCAAGTTCGGTTTTTGGTTTTTGTTCGGTTCTACCCGAATAACCGAATTTCAGTTTAAGAACCAAAATAACCGAGAACCGAATAACCGAATAACCAAATTTTTTTTAAAGCTGGAACCGAATTGTTAAAAAGGAACCGAATTGTAAAAAACCGAATTAGAGGAAAAAAACCGAATTACTGGAAAGAAAATCTGAAATTATGTGGACTACAACTTATGTCATTACAAGATTCAAATCTTTCCAAAAAAAAAAAAGCAAGCAAAGTTAACAGCAACTTGATAAATAACTTCTAATAAAAAACATAACTATTAGTCACCTTGCTCAACCTTAACAAAAAACTTCTAATAAAAACACAATTTGTATGGTTTCTCTTCTTCATACAAACAAATTCATCATCAACGTCAAAGGTCTATCACCCACCAAATCAGATCAAAAACCACAAATGAACAAGCACACCATTCTCCCTAAGTTTCCTAAACAAATCCAAGCACTCTCCAGATGTCTTCTCATACTTCCCACTCCTCTCACCAGAACAACACCTCTGCCACCTATTATAATGGCACTCCAGAAACACTTCATCCACAAGAAACACTTCGTCCACATGTTTCAAAAAACAGCAAAGAGGTACAAAAAACAGCAAACAAATTTCTCCATGTAATTGTACAATTATAATATACATGTGAATAAAAGTATTCAAAGTTTTACAATACAATTAATAGTATCAATATAGTATATGATATAATAGTACTATTGAAATTTAAAAAGAAAAAACAAAGTAGAATCCAGTTGTAACAGCAAGTGCACCAGCAGCCATGATCGGTTATGAGTAGATTATGATGTTAATTACTGTATTTTCTTTTCTTAATGCAGCTAATGTTAGTGTTAATCGGTGTGTAATGTATGTATTAATCATCAAATTGTATGTGAGTTTCGAGTTACTGGGTGTATATTCAATTATGGATTAATGTGTGTTTTTTATTTTGAGTGTTTCTCATCTGCTTGCTTGTTTGATTCAATGATGGATTCATCTCTTGCTGGCTTCCTAATTGAATTTTTCAAACTATATCTACTTGCCAAGGATAACTTATATAAACAGAGAAATGGGTGTTGCAGTAGACTGCATTCATGTCAATTTCTGTTGATAAACTTCTTTGAATATCAATTTCCTACTGTGAAAAAAAACTAAAGAATACAGTCTATATACAATTTGCTTATAGTTTTCCCATACCATGCCCATCTGTAATTGTATTTAATACTACTATTAGTTTGTTGGTTTTATTTATTAATTAGTCAAGTTATGGTGATAAAGCCAACGATGATAATCTTAAAAAACAGCAAACAAATTTCTTCATGTAATTGTACAATTACAATATACATGTGAATAAAAGTATTCAAAGTTTTACAATACAATCAAGTATCAATATAGTATATGATATATAATAGTACTATCGAAAATTTAGAAAGAAAAAACAAAGTAGAATCCAGTTGTAACAGCAAGTGCATCAACAGCCATGGTCGGTTATCAAAAGGGTGTAAGTAACTCCGTTAAATCAATGAGCAAAAGTACATGTTTAGAAAACAGCAAAGAGGTACTAAAAAACTTCAGAGAGAAGATAAGTTAGTAGATTACCGATTCCAGAAATCAGTAGTTTGGTGTGAAAGATAAGCAGTTCCAGCAATTCCACTCTCTGCAGTGCAGGCATAGAGACAAAAAAAACAGAGAATTAACAAGATGCAGTGAATAATCTCTACACAAGATGGAACTGGCGCAACACAAAGAAGATAATGAATATAGGCGCAATGCTTCAGATGGTGCAACAGAAGAAATGAAATCAAGCAAAGTAAAATAAGTTCGAGTATTACCAGCTCTGGAATTCAAGTCCAGTCTTCAATTTATTGTGCTAGCTACAGATGAGTGGTTGCAGAATTTTGGTCATTAATCTCTGCAGAAAGCAAGAGAGTGAAGACGCAGCATCAAATTTTCGGTTTGGAAGCTTCAGGCTTGAAGGGATTCCACCAGCTCCATGAGGGGTCCTACAGATTGAAAAGTGAAATTTGATATTGAGTTATTGACGGTAATGGTATACTCTCTGTCACTGCTATTGATAAAGGAACTGGTAAGAGGCAGGATATCACCATCACGGGAGCTAGTACTCTACCTAAAGATGAGGTAATTCATATGTAGTGTACATCGACTTCGTGTTTGAAAATTGAAACGTCATACCAATGTGAGTTGTGAATGATATATAATGTTTTGGATGCAGGTTGATTAATCTCTACAGAAAGCAAGAGAATGAAGACGCAGCGTAAAAACTGAGTTACGATAGTGAAATTTGAAAGAACCGAGAAGAAAATAGAAGAACCAGTTCAAGTATTACCAGCTCTTGAAAGAACAGAAGTAAGATCTGTTCGAGACTTCGAGTTCGACTGTTCGAGTATAACCAGCTCAGGAATTCAACTATTCAAGTCCCATCTTCAATTTGTTGTGCCAGCTACAGATGAGCAGTACCAGACATGAAGACGTAGTGTACAAAATTGAGAACGACGTCGAAAGAATCGAGAAGAAAATAGAAACCCAATTAGCGTACAAAATTGAGAATGGTGACCAGTTAAACCGTTCAAGAAGAAAATAATCGAGAATGAAGATTGAAAGTTGAAGATTAAAGAGAAGAGAAATCAAATTACGGTAATTACCTGAAGTTGGTGCTGGTCTGAGTCAGATGAGAGTGAGTAGAGGGCCAGAGGCGCAGCGCGAAGCCAAGGTTGAAGGCGCAGTCCCGCTCCGCAGCGTACAAAATTTGTCTAGTTACGGATTCAGCAGGGACTACCGGACTAGGGTTGTATAATACAAGAAACGCAGCGTATAAGCTATACAAAATATTTCGGTTATTCGGGTAAACCGAATTACTCAACGCTGGAACCGAAAACCGAAAATTTGGTTCTACCTGAATAACTGAAATTTTTTAAAACGGTTAACAATTTCGGTTAAAAAAACCGAAATAATTTCGGTACCGTAACCGAATGCTCACCCCTATGATTGAGAGTTACTAGACGTTAGGGTTTAATAGAGGTTTAAGGAAGATGACAGCTGCAGAGGTTTTCACTTCCAGCTTCTTTTCTTTTTTTCCTTTTTGTTTTGCGATGTTGTAGACCCAATAACTACTGGTTCAGTTCACTGCTACTGGAGTACAGATTCAGCTCATTGTTACTAAAATAATTGTTTAGAGATGAATGTGGACATATTTAGGAGTATATTTTAGGAACTTTCATGAATATAGGCAAATTCATGAAATGCCTTCCAAACAAAATAAATTCACAATATAGAACCAAAACCAAAATACAACGCAGCTTATTAATTTGGAGGGCCTTATGGGGTTTGAAGCACATAGTAGCTAAGGGAGCTTTTGAGGCTGTGGATAATGGCACGATAATTAGATTTTCAGATTGGAGGATTCAAGGTAATCAGGGGACAACCTTTTTTATGGTATTTACCAAATGTTGTAAGACAGGAGGGACGTGTGTCTTTGCTTATTGATCAGTCAGTAAGAGCTTGGAATGATGATATGGTAAGGAGTGTTCTGCATCCTTCTAATGCCATTTTAGTCCTTGTTATGCCACTGCAGGAAGGATCAGACACATGGTATTGGGGTTTGAGTAAATCAGGCAAATTTTCAGTAAAGTCGGCCTATTACACTACTATGCATGAATCTTTATTAGATCAAGCAACGGTTTCTGGCCAAAGTAGGGAGGGCCAAGCTATGGGAAAAGTCTGGAAATGTAGAGTGCCAACTCGTGTTAAGCTTTTTGCATGGAAATTAGTCCATGGCATAATTCCATGTAAAGCCAATATTAATAGGCGATGTGGAGATCTGTTGAGCCCTCTTTGTGCTTACGAAGATATTAACTCAATGCTTCATGTCTTTATGTTATGCCAATCTGTTCATGACTTGTGGGCTAGATCAACTCTTTCACAGCCTTCTAGTTTAACTAATGATGCTGAGTTGTGCGATTGGTTTTTACATTCATGCTTAACTTATGCTTTAGCTGATTTGGAAGCTTGTATTATGTTTTTTTTTTTTTGAAAAATCTGGTTTGCCAATTGTCAGGTCAGGAATGGTAGGGCTCGTAATTTTTGGATGGGATGGTACCAAGCAGAAGCATTTCTTCATACAACAACCTTGGGAGAACAGACGGTGGATGCCACTATCAAGGACAAGCTGCGGATTTATGTGGATGGAAGTTTTATGCAGGATGGAAGGTTTGGGCTCGGGATGGTCATATGCACAGCAGCAGGCAAGGTTGAAGTTGTGGGTTATGCAGGAGGGAGAGGCAGTTGCTCGCCTACAATGGTGAAGGCTCAAGCTCCACGATTTGCAGCTGATCGTGTTATTAGACTAGGTTTGGATGATGTTGTTTTTGTTTCTGATTGTAAAAAAGGTGGTAGATTATATTAATGGCGTAGGCCATATAGATGAAAACTTAAGGAAGTGCTTATCAAACCTTTTGATCTTATGCTCGCAGTTACAGAGCAAATGTTTAGTTTATGTGGGATGGGGTGAAAACTTTGAGCCACATTACATGGCAAAGCTAGGTCTAGTTGAAAGGGACTCATCATGTTTTTGGTGGAGGGAGGAAATCCCTAATCATGTACTCAGTTTATGTTCTTAGTTCATGATAATATCCTTTTCTTTAAAAAAAATCCCAGCTTAGAGGCATAACGTAGTCCTCTAGAGAGAAAACGTTCTCCCCACAATCTTCTTCTCCCCATATTTACTTCTCACATTTCCTTCTTCTTACTTTTTTCTTCTTCTCTTTTGCTTAGCACTTTTCCATCTATGGACTAGTAGTTATTTTGTTTTATTGTTCTACTCAGTTCTTAGTTTTATCTCTCGCAAGAGAAGTTATTTACGCTTTATCCAGCTTGTTTTTGTATTTTGGGTCTTGTGAGTTTTGGGTATGGGTTAGGTTCTAGTATTTCCACCGATTGTGTTGCTACATGTGCTCAAGAGACTAATCCCTGCTCAGTTGAGCCGATGGATACCACTCGGCTTTGCTAGCCGACTGTTGTTGACAGCAGAGTATGGATCCACAACATGTGTAAAGACGCAAACGCGTCGATGGTGACGGTGGCACTAGGGCTAGTTATGGTGGTTGCTCACTTTGAGGATGAAGACTTTCATGCAAGTGTTCTTACTCGTAGGCCACTGTGGAAAAAAAGAATAAACAACGCCCCTTTAACAACGGTTATATTGTAAATCGTTTTTTTATCAAGGCCGGACATCTTAAACAACGCTTTGCTTACAAAGCGTTGTTTTTGTTATCACGCCCAAAGTAAAAAAACAACGCTTTGTAAGCAAAGCGTTCTTTAAGAGAAGTATAAAAAACGCTTCAGGAAGGAAGCGTTTTTTATGTGTTTGGGCGCGATAACATAAAAAAACGCTTCACTTAAGAAGCATTCTTTATGCTACCTAAATTAATAAACTCTTTTCGCCCTCCCGCCCAGTCTTCTCATCAATCAAATCACGATTGTTCCCCTACCAATCTCTGTAAACGCTCTCTGTAAACACGCTAAGCTCTATAGCTTCTCAATCGAAACCATCCCAAAATTAAATTCATTTCGATTCCGCCGCCATCTTCATCAATATTCTAGCTTCTAGTATCTGCAACCCGGCGGCCAAACTGGTGGTGATGAAAATGCATGTGTCGATATCAATCGTCGGCGCCTCGAGCTCTCTCGCTATCGGTAATATTGAGCTGCGAACAGTATACATATATGCCTATCGATCCTTATTTTTCATATATATACTCTTCGGTATATTAATTTTAATTTTGCAAAATCGCACGAACAGGAACATAGATGCCCTGTCGCACGCACGGCGGCGCCTCTGGATTACAACCCCAACTAGCGAAAGGAAGAACATACATGCGCGCTAGATCTTCACTAGTACAAAAATGGTCTATCGCAGCGCCCCTACCGCAGCGGTTGTAAAAACAACCGCTGAGATAGGCCATTTTTAAAAATCCCGCAAACCTATCTCAGCGGTTGTACTTACAACCGCTGCGGTAGGGTCATTTTAAAAAAAAAACTCTATCGCAGCGGTTCCTACTAAGAACCGCTGAGATAGGTCTTTTTTACTGACCTATCTCAGCGGTTCTTAGTAGGAACCGCTGCGATAGGGTCTTTTTTTTCCCCAAATCGAGCACTCCGTCATTCTCCTCTTCATTCTCTTCTGTCTCGCGAGAACGAAGCAGAGCGACGGCGATTCGACGGCGATTTCCGCGCAGCTCGACGCCTGCGATTGCTCCACCACCGCCACCGTCTTCTTCCTCGTCGCCCCCGCTCCTCTTCCGCCGTCCCGTCCCTCGTTCCGCCAGGAGGTCGCAGGCGTCGATCGAGAATGCTGCGGGAACCCTAGGTTCGATTTCCGAATTCGAACTTCGAAATATGTTAATTATTGTCTTGTTGATTGAATAACTAGTTGTAATATAGTTATTGATTGTTAGTTTAGTTGTGTGTGCATAATTTGAATATAGATAGATTATTGAACAAGTATAAATAGTTGTGCATATAAGGTGTTCGATAAAATGCCTGAGTTGATATTTTTGCTGTTTGTGCCCTCTGCATACAACCCAAAGTTGTAAAAAACGGTACGGGAGTTTAGTACGGGTCATCTGAAGTATGCGATACGGAAGTACGGATACGGATAAAACGGGGTTAATGATACGGATGATAAATTTAATTATATAAATATAGAACTAGAATTATAAACATGACTATGAAACTATGAAAGATATTAAAAAATAAAAATTGCAAATCAATATACAAATAAGGCATATAAACATCTACTATATAAAATAACTTAGTTCAAGTATTATATACCATTTTATAATTTATAATTTTTTTCCACACTATAAGTTTTAACTTTTCATTATATAGATCCAATAAACAAGTTTGTAATTCAAAACAAGTTTTAATAGATTTATTGTATATGAATTTTTTTACTAAACTAATTAGATCTAAACGTTATATGTTGAATTCATTACATAATGACTACATGATACCAATATCATAAACCATATATAAGTCGTTTGTTGACATGAAAAAGTTTGAATCATCATATATATATGTTGTTGACTATTATAATTTTACATAATTCCTGCAAAAAAATAGACTATTAATTAAAAAATCCTGTAAAAAACTAGCTTAATATGTTCTTTTAGACAAATTTGATACGACTAATTCGGTGCTGAAATCAAAGTAATACTGGTATACTGTATTACTTTTTTCGCAAAGAGCCTTGAAAAAAATTACAACCTTTATAAGAGAAAGAAGAGCGTGGGAAGTAAGAAAAATGTAACAAAAAATGTTAACTCAAATAAAACAGAGGAGATATACTGCATAACAAGCAGCACACTAACAGTACAAATAAATAAATAGAGCTGAAACAGATGTTAATTAAACGCCTTTAAACTGCGAGCAGCTTGTACGGTATTAAAACAATTCATATATAACAAATTTATAACTTAAATTCATATAAATTGAAATGGTAAATAAAACTACTATGAAAAGAAAAAGAATAACTACAAATCATTTTGTTCTTAATTCTCAAACTATTTAAAAAATTAACTTCAAGTTTCACATTAATAAAGTGGTAAGATCTATAACTTTATAACATCTATGTTCTCCCATTACATTGCAGTATATACGTGCTTAATATGATAATGCTTATAGTAATGGGTTTCTTGCCCCCCTAATATTATTACCTTGCTTCACCGCTGTCTGCAGTAATTGGGGTGGTCTCTATGTCTCTTTCTTCCTCATTGCTTCTGTTGTGCAGCATGAGCGGAAAGGTAACATCTTCATCTATTTTTTTCTCTTTTTTATTTTCTTAATATGATAATGCTTATAATAATGGATTTCTTGCCCCCCTAATATTATTTCCTTGCTTCCCCGCTGTCTGCAGTAATTGGGGTGGTCTCTACTTCTTCTTCCTCATTTCTTCTGCTGTGGAGTAAGAGTGAAAAGGTAACATCTTCATCTATCTTTTCTCTTTGTTTGTTTAATTAATTATTGCGAAAAAGTGGTTGTGGTTAATATTGAGTGATTGTGAATAAGGATGGTTGCTGTCAATTGTTGAATTTATTTGTCGTGGTAAATAAGATGTTGGTGAATGCTTAATGATAAGCATGGGATTAACACGATTACGCAAAGGTCATGCCGAATTTTTTCTAGAATCGTATTAGTCTTATTAATTAATTTTATTTGTTATTTGTGTATAACAATCTTTACTTTTCTTTGTCAGGTCTTCTGAATCTGCTATTGGATTTGTACCAGTACTTTCCCAGCCCATCACCAAAGCAGTCTCCTAGCTTCCCCCTCTGTACAACCTTAAAACAAGTAAGTAATTAAACTTTATTTTTTGTTTTAATAATGCAATGATTTGTTGAAGTTAAATTAAATGTGTTAGAATTGTTAGAATAAGGCTAGATTAGTTACGTTGGAACGTTAGAGTACTTAGGCTACGTTAGTTTGGTTGGAACCATAGAGTAGTGCTGAGTTTGGTTGCAACCGTACATCCAGTAGAAACATGCTCCATATACAAATGCAGACGAAACTGAAAGACAAATCAATCTTAAACTTGTTTTGTTTTCACATATAGAATGGAGCGTGACTGGATGTACGGTGATCGAGGGGATCACTACTTTGATGAGAAGCTGAAAGAGTTTCTCAAAGCGGCAGTGCAACACAAGGACAGAACAAAGGCGGACAATATTTCATGTCCTTGTGTTGACTGTGGGGTCGTAAGGAAATATGAAGACATTGAGGAAATTAGATTTCATCTTAAGTCCCGTGGATTCATGCCACATTACAGAAGATGGAATTTTCATGGAGAAACTGTTGCAGCTAGTGCTTCAACATCATCAAGTGCTCATGATCCACGTTACGCAAGTACCGCCCACACCTTCAATACCATCAATGAGTCGGTACCGTTAAGTGATTCAGGATTCGATGACAGTGAGACCACTCACCATGATGAGCAAATGGATGAAATGTTAGAAAATGTTGCGGATACTTTTGTCGATAAGCCGGAAGAGTATCAAAGATTGTTGGACGCATCAAAGACACCTTTGTACCCTTCGTGCGTTAAATACACAAAATTGACTGTGTACTTAATTTGTTCAACTTAAAGGGGAAATATGGAGTTGGTGACAAGTGTTTCACGTCATTTCTAGAGCTGATACATGATATGCTTCCTGATGAGAATGGTCTTCCTACATCCACCTACGAGGCAAAGAAATGGATGTGTCCAATGGGAGTTGAATATAAAAGATTCATGCTTGCCCAAATAACTGTGTGCTTTATAGGGGTGAATACGAACATCTAGACAAGTGTCCTAAATGTTTGTTGTCCCGGTACAAGGACAAGGATGAGGATTCCTCCTTTCAGAAAAAAAACGTCCAGTGAAATTATTGTGGTACTTGCCGATAATTCCTAGATTCAAACGGTTGTTTGCCAACCCGAAAGATGCGAAGAACTTACGATGGCACGCGGATGGTAGAAAAATTGATGAAAAATTAAGACATCCTGCAGACGGACCTCAGTGGAGAAATATCAACAGAAAATTCAAACATCATTTTGGGGATGAGGATAGGAATCTGAGACTTGGATTGTGTACCGATGGGATGAACCCGTATGGCACGTTGAGCAGTCAGCACAGCACTTGGCCGGTGCTACTAGTGATCTACAATTTACCGTCATGGTTGTGCATGAAACGAAAATACATTATGTTATCACTCCTAATTTCTGGTCCAAAGCAACCTGGTCATAACATTGACGATATCTTGCACCACTGATCGACGATCTGAACTTGTTGTGGAATGAAGGGACAGTGGTATATGATGCTCATGCGAAAGAAAATTTCACACTGAAGGCGATGTTGTTCTGTACTGTTAACGACTTTCCTGCCTATGGGAACTTGTCAGGATACTCGGTGAAAGGATTCAAAGCGTGTCCGGTATGTGAGGATGACACATGTTCAGATCGTCTGAAGCACTGCGGCAAAAATGTTTATATGTGTCATCGACGGTTTCTTCCAGTAGACCATCCTTACCGTTCGAGAAAGCGAAAGCTGTTCAACAATGAGCCCGAGACTCGTGTGGCTCGTCTGCCTTTGAATTCAGAGGAAGTGTATGCAAAGGTAAAAGACATTGAAAATGTCTTTGGAAACACATCCAAGCCGCCGAAGAACATTTGGAAAAAACGTTCCATTTTTTGGGATCTACCGTATTGGCGGCATCTGCCTGTTCGACATTGTTTGGATATCATGCACATTGTGAAGAACGTCGGTGAGGCAGTGTGTGGTACTTTGCTCAACATACCCGGCAAGACGAAAGACGGATTGAAGGTGAGGAGAGATATGCAAGAGTTGCGCATACGGAAAGAACTACACCCAATAGAGGATGAGAAGCGAACATATCTACCTCCTGCGTGTTATACCCTCTCTAAGAGTGAAAAATTAAGTTTTTGCAAGTGTTTGCACACATTGAAGGTACCATCTGGGTACTCTTCAAACTGGAAGAACCTAGTTTCTATGAAGGATTTGAAACTGTTAGGCATGAAATCTCATGATTATCATGTGTTAATGTTGCATCTTCTTCCAGTTGCAATACGAGGGATATTACCAGAAAATGTCAGAAATGCTCTAACTCGATTATGTTTCTTCTTCAACGCTGTCTGCTGCAAGGCAATTGACTCAGACACCCTCGATGATCTGCAACATGAAATTGTTGTGACAATATGCCAGCTTGAGATTTATTTCCCACCATCTTTCTTCGACATAATGGTGCATTTAGTAGTGCATATTGTCCGAGAGATCAAATATTGTGGTCCGGTCTACTTACGTTACATGTATCCTTTCGAACGATATATGGGGATTCTGAAGGGTAGAATGAAAAACAGATATAGACCGGAAGGCAGTATCATCGAAGCAACAGTGACTGAGGAAGTCACAGAATTCGTGACAAGTTATTTGAACGATGCAGAGTCAATTGGTATTCCCAAACCACGTCACCATGGTAGATTTAAGGGTAAAGGAGTTATTGGCAAAAAGGTTGTTCGTATCTCTCGTGATCTTATTAATCAGGCACATTTGTTTGTACTACAACACCTTGAGGTTGTTGAACCCTACTTCGATATTCACATTGCTGAGTTGAGTCGACAAAACCCTACCAAAAACCGTATCTGGCTTAAAAAAGAACAAAATCGAGTATTCGTCCAATGGTTTAAGGAATATGTGTTTGAGCAAGCTTCATTGAACCCCGAAGATGTCAGTGAAGAAATCAGATGTCTAGCTGTTGGTTCTGGAACAGATGTTGTATCGTTTGAAGGGTATGACATTAATGGATGCACATACTACACTGCACGCCAAGATGCTAAATCAATACATCAGAACAGTGGGGTAAAAATTGAAGCATCGGTGACTGAATATGGTCTAGGTAACCAGGTTCAACCAATGAGCAGTAGTAGTTGGTATTATGGTGTGATAGAGGACATATGGGAACTAAACTATCACATTGATTCGTTTCTATTGTTCCGCTGCAATTGGGTGGACAACCGACATGGACTCCAAAATGATAAAGGACTTATTTTGGTTGATCTTTCACGTGTTACAACTAATAAGGAAGATCAGTTTGTGTTGGGTAAAGACTGTGACCAGGTGTTTTATGTTGAAGACCCAAAATCTAGTAGATGGTATGTTGTTCTTCCAGGGAGAAGACCGGTTTTGTTTGAGGATGAAAACAACGACGATGATGATAATGAGATGATAGATGAAACAGTATCGTTGCATACAGGGTTGCATGATTCAACTGATGATTTACAAAATGATGATGTTCAGACCATCTACGCTCGATCAGACCATAATGAGGGGGTTTGGGTAGAAAATAGATCATGATATATGTTTGTAACACCCCAACTCAATCCAATTGTGGTCTCGCAACTTAACAGCATATATATGTACACGTCACAGCGGAATTCTTTACAATCCAGGACCTTGCCACGGTCTGACTAAAGAATATACTGAACATTAGTACATAACAACCTTAACCAAATACATAATCTTCTTACAATCCTCTCACATCCTATACATCTTACTAACTCAACTGCCATACGAGTGTACATGCACAACTCGTAGGCCACATTAGTCCTTAACACTGTACTCCTCTTACTCTCGTGACAGCCGCCTCCTGATGTTCACCTGTGTAGTAAAAAAAGCCCCGAGGGGGTCAGCACGAATGCTGGTACGATCCTCTCATGGGCCCCAAGCTAAACGTGGCTACGACGACTAATTGTCGATAGCATGGAGGTTGATTAGATGCACAACATAATAGAAAGTGCAGTAAACAGCAACTCAGATATGAACAATCAAAGTTCACACACAATGAACGACTTAAATGCGCTCCCTTAATTAGAGAGTTAACTATTCAACTCCTCAAGTATGTTCCCTCTTAATCTTCATAGTACAAACCATCCTTTAAGAAGGAATGGTTGCAACTTATCTTAATCTTAACTTAGTCTTAACCTTAACAAACAAATCATCCTTTAAAAAGGAATGATTGTAACTTATCTTAATCTTAACTTAATCTTAATCTTAACAATACAAATCATCCTTTAAAAAGGAATGATTGTAACTTATCTTAATCTTAACTTAATCTTAATCTTAACAATACAAATCATCCTTTAAAAAGGAATGATTGTAACTTATCTTAATCTTAACTTAATCTTAATTAACAATAAATCATCCTTTAAAAAGGAATGATTGTAACTTATCTTAATCTTAACTTATTCTCAGAATACAAACCGTTCCTGGAGGGGAATGGTTGTAACCTAAGTCCAAACCTGGGATTTAGGTGATCCCACCGCACCATCTTAATGCCACCTACCCTGGACGGGAATCCAGCGTAGCTGAGCCGGCAACCGGCCTAGGCTACAAGTCCGAAGACAAGTCCTTAACCGGAGGGCGGATCTGATTCAGATACCGTCCCCCTTTTTCCTTAGCATGCATGACCGGAGATCGGTCCCGGGTTTCCTCACTCAAGTTTCAGTTAGTAATAGTCTCAAGACCATGTTTGTTGGTTAACCTCTTTCGGTTTATATCAGACCCATATTAGGGTGTGTTCCTTAGCCTCACTCAATTCCTTACTAAACGTTAGTTAGTAAGTTCTCACGGTATGTTGTGTTAGTTTTCAAACATCACACAACAATACAATAAGCAATATTCCGGTTGCATGCTTTATCTTGTTTAGTGAGCACGCAAAAACAGATAGCACACAAGCCGAGGGACACCTCGTTAGCAAGCAGGTCACAAGAAGAACTGTACCGTCACCGTTGGCCGTTCAGTTGCTTAATCTCTTCCGGAGTCCAATTTCCAAGTCCTAAAACATTCATTCAATTTTAGGTTGTTAATCACTTAACTCAATTCAACTTACTTATCTTACTTAACTACTTAACCCTTAATGATTCCCACCTAACACCTCTTAAGTTACAACTTAATCTTGCAACTTAAATCTTAACTTTTAAGTTTATTCTTAACTTAATCCCTTAGGTATTTATACCTAATCATCATTGCCCCCTTAATGGGGGTACCATTAATACCACTAAACTCTCTTAGGGTTTCTTTCTTTTTTTTTTTTTTATGGTCCGACCGACCCACCGACCGACCCACCCCCTGGGTAGGTCGGCTGCAGAGAACATCCAACTTCACAGTTTCAGCCCGACCGACCCAGACTGGGGTCGGTCCCCTGGGTAGGTCGGCTGCAGAAACTTCCCATACATTGTCAAACTTCCTCCAAATTTTTCCTCAAGCCTCCTAATGTATTCTAACATCATTTGGCACATCAAACACCTTATAACCTCCACCAAACTCATTAAAACAACTTCCAAAGATCCTCTCAAACATTTACTCAATTCTTGCAAGAAATTCCTAACACTTGTTAACTAATTCCTTATTTCTCTAACATGTGCATTCTATCTAAAACTTCAACTAACCAAAGTGTTTCTTTCCTACCCATATAACTCCTCCTTAACATCATTGCACTCCATCTTTGCTTGTTAAACCTTCCAAGGTCATCTTGCATGTCCATGCACAATTTTCCCTTCTTTCCTTTGGTTACTCATCACTCTTAAACTCTTAAGCATACCTATACCTTTCTTTCCATTACCTTAATACCTCGACATTGTTCTTCATTTACCTTAACCATGCAACGCCCCCTTAGACATTCCCACTTCTTTTATGCAACTTACTCACCATTCTCATGATCATAACCTCTTATACGTTACTAGTCATTTCCTTGACGACTTACAACATTCTCCTACCATTTCACTTCCACCACCAAGTCCGCACATTACCATTCAACTAAACCTTACTAGTCCACCACTAACATCATCACACACACAAGGTTCTCAAAACTCTCATTGTCTTACTCTCTAGTTCATACCTAAATCTCCTTAAGGCATTATACACCTTTCCTTAAAACTTATGCACAAGTCTTACATTCCTCATATCATGATTTTGGTGTGTTTAGTACACTCATCTAAACTCTAATTGCTCATAAACCATCCTAGGTCATTCTAATCCTCAAGAACTCCTTAGTTAACTCATTTCCACTCAAATTCCATTTAATGATCCCTAGTGAACCCTAGGGCATATTAACTCACCACTACCACTTAAACACTTTGTTTTCTACTCAATTTCGCCATAGCTTCCCTAGTATCTTATCATGCCCAAATGCATTATTTTTCCTCATTCAACCATCTCACACATCAAGTTCTTCTCATCATATCTCATCACCCAAACCAACTCATTCATAACAACTCAATATATTGCAATAATCTTAAATTGCACTAAGGAAAAATGCATGGCTCTTAGACCCTTAAAGACTTAAACTTAAACACTGAATTTCCCACATATAAAAGCTTTCAACCTGCAAATACACCCATCAATCTCATAGTAATTATAATGCTCTTAAAATCCACCTTAAACTTAATTACTAACTCATTCTCATTGGCTCCTTAGTCACAAGTTCATAAGCTTATTTAAGTTCTTTTCTTAGGTTATATAACCCAAACACAATGTAAGCTCTAAGCCACATTGGTATCCACCTAAACTCATCCCTTAAAACTTAAACCACCATTAGGTAAGCATTTTACCTTGTTTTCTCAATCTTATCTTAACTTCTCCTTAGACTTCTTTGCATGAATCTCGGCCACCACTTAAATTCCCCTTGCCAATGTTCTAATCAATGTACAATGACTCATATGAGTACTAAACAATACACTAACCTCAAGGAATGAAAACCTAGGTTAAAAATGTGTTTTAAGGTCTTATAATGAATATTTTACCTTGAAGTCTTAAGGTAGGCTTGGATATGAATCAAGAAGGACCTCCTCTAGCCCTTGGAGAATAGAAAACAAGCTAGAACAAGGCATAAAAATGAAGCCCCATGAGTATAAATTTTCGGTAATGGAGAAGAATGGTGGAAACTTGGTTTTTCTTACATATTCTTTACCTTAAGAGAATGGAGAAGCTAATGAGCTCTTCAAACTTATTTTCCCCCCTTCAATGGCGATTTCCCATGGCTCCAAAATGAGGCTTTTCAAATTTTGAAAAGATAGGAAGCAAGGCCTTGGTCTAACTAAGAGAAATCTATGCTTAGTTTTTGATTTGGAGCTAAAATGAGCAAGTTATGGACAAGGCAAGGTGAGGCAACAATGGGGCTGCTTGGGAACGGTTTAGAACAGAGAGAATAAGAAGAAAACCGTGGAAGAAGAAGGGAAATGAAGAAGAGAGGAGAGAGGTAAGCTAAAGAAGATATTTATCTTATAAAAGGGTGAATAGTGAACTTACTACTTTTCCTCTCATTTCCTTTAATGTGCTGGCTACTAATGGTGAGTCACCATTAAAAACCGTCCCCCCCTTGGTATACAAGATACATAAGGCCTTGTTTGGCCATTTGGCTAATTAAAGTTGACTTAAGTCAAAACTAGCACTATTTGAGTACTATTCACTAATTAGTGCACATATTCGGGAAATTTTTGGTTTCCCATTGATTTAGACCTCCTAATGTGATACTAATTAGTACACATGTTGATTAAAGAGTAATGATGGACATTTAGCCACTCAAAACTCAATTCTAAGACAATTTCTCAAAAATGTGCTTTAAGACTTCTTAAAGCACATTTTGTGTTTTAACTTGTTTTCAAGCTTGGTTTTCTTTGCTAATTGATTTAAAATGACCATTAGAATATTACTAAGGTCTTATCATGATATTTGGGTACTCACCCAAGTCTCTCCAAGCTTAGAGCACATTTTTGCCCTAATTGCCCTTAAGGCATTTCCTTGTGTTTTCCTTGGTTTAAATTGTCTACCAATCTTTCTAAGGCATATTCTAGCCTTACTACATCATAATTTGATGTTTACTTAGCATACTTAGGTTTGGGGTATTTCAATCTACCCCCCTTAAAAGGACTTTGTCCCCAAAGTTCCCATGCATCTTATCTCATTAGAATACATGTATCACCTCATTCCTCAGATCATATAGATCATACTTATGTATACTTAATCTCATTGGGTCATTAGATCCACCATATTCTTATACTTAAATATCACACAATATGCTTAAGCATGTGTAGCACTCAAAATTCCTTTTGTTCCTTTTGATGATTAAAACATTCACATAACTTCCAACGTATTCTCCCATGTCACCGGTCCGTAGACAATGGCTCATTCGTCCTCGTCACCATGGGCCAGAATACAAAACACGCTGCTCTCCCCATGTCACCGGTCCGAAGACAAAGGCTCATGCGTCCTCGACTTCATGGGCGAGACTCAGTAAAAAGGTAATCCTTTTTACGAGGTCATGTGAGGAATAATTCCTCTAGTTAAAAATACAATCAACTCCAATTTCATTTTATCTTAAGCCTCTATCCTTAGTGTGATTTAATTGTGACCACTGGTAGGGAGTTTCAGGAATCATCCTACCCTGATGTGATCAGCATCAGTGTAGAACCATCCTTCCACTCCAATTTGTGTTCGGTTTCCCTTGATCCCTAGAAAATCAAGTTCCACCTCCCATGTCATTTTCAAACATCCAAATAATTCACTCATGTCCAATTTTCTATCTTTTTAGTTCTTCTAATCATAATCAATTCATCTCCAAAGTGTGGACTCATTCCATCTAACATTCCCAATTCATCTCTTAGTAATTACCTCAGACTTAAATTCCTACAAAATTCTATATCAGTCTCATACCAACTTCCACTGTCTCATACCACATAGCATTACTATTTCCTAACCCATAATCATATCAAATTGTATCCCATAATGTTATCTTATTCTTATCTCACACATAGTCTCATATCGACTCATACCTCATATATTCCTTATTTCTTAAGTCTCCTTAATCCTCTTCCTTAATTCTCTTAACTTGTACTCACACCGGAGTTAACAAGATAGGTACTTAATATGTATGGTATTCACATCTTCTGTGTGCAATAACCATGATTTATCTCAAAATGTTTGTAAAACATATTCTCATATTCTTTGTGCTATGCACACCGTAGTTTATGTACTAAGTACTCAAACATACGATAACGGTTTTCGCTCTACCCCCCTTAAAATGGATTACGCCCACGTAATCAACATCATCATTCTTGGACATAAGTTCAAGATGTCTAATTCTCACCAAGCATTCTAGCTTCCACGTCATCTATCTTACTTATAATTCGATCAGAAATGACTTAGTCTCTGCATCGAGGACTCTTAATGGTACTTATACCATATTCTTAACTTAGTTTAGTCTAATCTCAAAGGTAGTGATCTGCTAGCTTCCGCTGCACCACTCTGATGTTTTTAGGCTTAACTGTCTCACTTATGTTTTTACAGTATTGTATATCTTTCTGCCTCTTTACAGTTTAGGAATATTAGTCTCTCAGTGGACACGTGTTATCTTTTATATACACGGCCTTAATGAGTTGTAGCTCGTCTATCCATTCTCCTTGAAGATCTTATGTTCATACTCTTAGTGTTTTCTCGAATGTCTAAGTTGTTCTCCCCAAATGACCTTTGGTCTGAGGATGATTCTTAGTCTGAAACTACTGTTTAGTGTATATCGCGCTTTACAGTCTTAATCTCTTACATCTTAAGACATGTCCAATGTCTGTACTTACAATCCGTGCTCTTCGCACTTCATAATCCTTAATTATTTGTTCTCTGGTTCCTCTGTGTTGCTGGTTCAACTGAATTCTTCTCTTCGACTGTCTGTGGTAGTAGCTGCTCTTGTCTGATCTTGCATCATTGTCCGTGGTACGGAGTCGACTACTTCCCGTGTTCCTTACACCACTCGTCTACATGCATGGGGTACCTTACTGGTACATTACTACTTACCCAACTAACTCATAAATGAGCGTGTCAGGCCTGCAAGCCCCTGTGGGGTGCAGTCGTCCCACGTCTCGTTTTAGTAAACTCATAGTGTCCGTCACACGTTTAGCTATTGCTAATTATGAAGTATTCTGTTGTCGATCTCCTCTTTCATCGTTCCATAATAACATTTATTGTTCTTCTTGAAGTCAATCAAGGGAAATCCAGTTTGTGTTCTTGGTTATGGTATGCTCCAGCTTCTTTCTGTATTTCGTACTGATTCGTCTCTTAATAATTGAGGTCTCTTCCGTAGAGCCTCTTATCTTGTTCCTCATATTTATGCTACTAGGAATGCACTTCTAGTTCCTTAAGGAATGGGTTGTGTGCTTCCTGTGTAATCTTACCAAACCAAGTCTAGACTACTGGCCTCAATGCTCAGTTCGTCTACCATCTTATTTTCTTACTTATGCTGGTCTTAACTCATAAATCTAATTGCCTCAGTGTCAATATTTGACGGCTCATACATAATGGTCGCCTTACCGCGCACCATGACTTAATCCACTTATCTAACTATTATACTCACGACCATTACTACCGTGGTAGTTGGCCTTTACCATGTTGCCCATTAATGGTGCAACCCCTTACTCACTTATTCTAATGTCTTACCTTATACTCAATCCCTTATTGGTGTAAACACACTGGGAGTTCTCTCATTCCGGTATTGGCGGTTGTCGTACCGTGTTGTAAAATAGTTGACTCTTGATATGAAGATGTTCTGCTCCAATCTCAGATTCGTAAGTAGGCTAATTTCTTTCGCTTTCTTTCATCCTTAGTGATGTTATCTACCATGTAGTTTAACTGATTACTGAAGAAGTCATCCACTGAATCACAAGCTCTTCTGAGCATTGATTAATTGACGTGCCATAATGTGCAGTCACAATGTTTATCTCTGACCATTATTAATTCTTACATCCTGGGTGTTGGATATGGGGTCTATCTGTGCAACCTTCCTTATTACTCAAGTGTATCTGGTATGTTCTAAGGTAATCTCAAGGTTCATAGTTTCCATTTTCTAAATAAAGTGTATTTTATCTCTAATATGTGAAAGCCCTTTTGAGGGTTTCATTCCCACTCATGGCCTCACAACAAGGAGAGGTATCCCCACCCTAAAAGGCATGGTTCGTTCTCCGCTCCTGTCCTTAGCATTATCTCAATATTCTCATTGGTACCCTTTCTTGGTAATGTTCTTCCCAATCTAAGTTATAGGTTTGGTAACCGTTCATATCTACAAATTGTAGTCCCTTCGTGACTTAAACAAGCTCTCTTATAACTTACTGCGCCTTGGGCTCTGATGTGGTTAACATCCTTGGCTCGTAGGCTCTTAATGCTTAATGTCTCAGTTCATTATTTGTACTCTTACTCATCTGCAGGTCATCCCTATAAGATTCTGGTTCTTTGAGCACTATCCACCGTTAGGTTACATACTAAATGTAGTATCGGGTTTCATGGTAAGTTGTTGCATCCTGCTTCCTGCTATGGAAGTTGTTCAGGTGATCTAAGGTTACTTATTGTCTTTGACAATACTGTCATTTTACTAGACTTATGTCTTTTAATAGTCAAGGTTAGGTTCGTATTAGGCGTTTGCCTTAAGGTGTCCAAGTTGGATATCATCCTGTCGTCTTATACTTCCATCTCAACGCTTCGTTCAAATTCTGTTGATTACGCCACCCTTCGATGATCAATCGTACTTGGGTGTTAATGAGTTAAACAAACAGTGTTAACTGTCATTCATCAGTTGTTCGGCTCGACTATGCCCGCTCTGTGGGGGTAGTCCTCTGAGCTTTCCTTTTCCAGGGTTGTACGACTTTAATCCTTGGTAGGTTATAGCTTACGTTTATTTCTTTTATCCTTGTTTTCTGGGTTTTCTAACATCTTCATTGAAGAATGTTGTTATTGGTATCCTTAATGGTCACTCTGGGAGTCTTATCCCGTTTTCGTTGTAAGTCGATGCTTCAACAGTCTCAATAGTATCTTATAATACATCCCTTGTATATCATTGCTTATATAGTGTTTTTGCTCGCATTTCCGAGCGACCTCTTAGGTTTTCCCCTTGGAGTTCGGGATTGTGTTCTTATCGTACTGTCGGTTGTTGTTGTAGTGGTTTATACCGTTGCTAATATTTATACGGTTTAATACTTTGTCCAAGTTCTGCTCCCAGCAGACTGGTGTGTCATCTCATCTCATCATGGTCAGGCCGTCGGGCCTTTCCAAGGTCTTATTTTTCTGTCCTTATGGATTTACAATCCGGTATTAATATGCATTTCAACTGTAGCGTTCTCCTATCTTGCCATGATGGCTTTCCGTGTAGCTTAACTGTGGTAGCACTTGCTATGGCAAGTGCGCCATGCAGGATGGGTTATTGGTACAAGGTACATCGGTAGTGACACTTCCTTCTGATTTCCATGTAATTGGTAGTCCTCGGGACTCCTTTGATAATCTCTTATTTTGGGTAACCGTCCATCCGGCAGTTTCCTTGTTGTTTGACAGTACTGTCATCTATTAGGGCGTTCCTCTTTCTGAGGGAATCCCTTAATATTTTCTTATGTCTTAATCCTCGCTCCTGTCTCCACACATTTTGTTGTGGTTACTCAGTAATGATTCTCCTTTAGGCACTACATCGTAGTCCTATTTCGGTAAACAATTTATATGAGTTCCCGTTTCTTAACCGGACCTTCCAGTAATCTCAATCCTCATGCTCTGTATTATCCTACTGTTATGCTCCTTCGGACCACTGTCCGGTACTCATGTCGCTTCCCTTTTCCCTTCTATTGCACCCGTAGTGCTTTCCTTATCATTGGTATTGCGGGTTATTTCGACTGCGTAGCATGTCGACCCATGTTGCCGGTAATTACTGTTCCCTTATTGATAGAATTCCATAGGTAGCGCCTGCTTCTCTGTTACGCTCCATTAAAAACCTCCAAGTTCTCCGTAACTGTTGTGCAACAAGATGTTTCTCGTATTGCTTATTGTTAGCTAACTGCCAGATCGGGTTTCCCCGAGTAAGAGAAGGCTTTCTTCTCTCTGGCGTTTGTTCCACATATTTAGGGTTAGGGATGTGGAGGGCGGGCCTAGGTACTATGGATGTCCGGTAAACACCGGGAAGTCCTGACTAACGCACCTCTCACTCTATCTCTCAACCCTTAACCCATAACTCAATCTCAACCTCAACATTCCCCTAAGTTCGGTATTTCTTGTCTTCAGAGCGTAACTACGCTCTGATACCACTTTTTGTAACACCCCAACTTAATCCAATTGTGGTCTCGCAACTTAACAGCATATATATGTACACGTCACAGCGGAATTCTTTACAATCCAGGACCTTGCCACGGTCTGACTAAAGAATATACCGAACATTAGTACATAACAACCTTAACCAAATACATAATCTTCTTACAATCCTCTCACATCCTATACATCTTACTAACTCAACTGCCATACGAGTGTACATGCACAACTCGTAGGCCACACTTAGTCCTTAACACTTGTACTCCTTCTTACTCTCGTGACAGCCGCCTCCTGATGTTCACCTGTGTAGTAAAAAAAAGCCCCCGAGGGGGTCAGCACGAATGCTGGTACGATCCTCTCATGGCCCCCAAGCTAACGTGGCTACGACGACTAATTATCGATAGCATGGAGGTTGATTAGATGCACAACATAATAGAAAGTGCAGTAAACAGCAACTCAGATATGAACAATCAAAGTTCACACACAATGAACGACTTAAATGCGCTCCCTTAATTAGAGAGTTAACTATTCAACTCCTCAAGTAATGTTCCCTCTTAATCTTAATAGTACAAACCATCCTTTAAGAAGGAATGGTTGCAACTTATCTTAATCTTAACTTAGTCTTAACCTTAACAATACAAATCATCCTTTAAAAAGGAATGATTGTAACTTATCTTAATCTTAACTTAATCTTAATCTTAACAATACAAATCATCCTTTAAAAAGGAATGATTGTAACTTATCTTAATCTTAACTTAATCTTAATCTTAACAATACAAATCATCCTTTTAAAAGGAATGATTGTAACTTATCTTAATCTTAACTTAATCTTAATCTTAACAATACAAATCATCCTTTAAAAAGGAATGATTGTAACTTATCTTAATCTTAACTTAATCTTAATCTTAACAATACAAATCATCCTTTAAAAAGGAATGATTGTAACTTATCTTAATCTTAACTTATTCTCAGAATACAAACCGTTCCTGGAGGGGAATGGTTGTAACCTAAGTCCAAACCTGGGATTTAGGTGATCCCACCGCACCATCTTAATGCCACTACCCTGGACGGGAATCCAGCGTAGCTGAGCCGGCAACCGGCCCTAGGCTACAAGTCCGAAGACAAGTCCTTAAGCGGAGGGCGGATCTGATTCAGATACCGTCCCCCTTTTTCCTTAGCATGCATGACCGAAGATCGGTCCCGGGTTTCCTCACTCAAGTTCCAGTTAGTAATAGTCTCAAGACCATGTTTGTTGGTTAACCTCTTTCGGTTTATATCAGACCCATATTAGGGTGTGTTCCTTAGCCTCACTCAATTCCTTACTAAACGTTAGTTAGTAAGTTCTCACGGTATGTTGTGTTAGTTTTCAAACATCACACAACAATACAATAAGCATAATATTCCGGTTGCATGCTTTATCTTGTTTAGTGAGCACGCAAAAACAGATAGCACACAAGCCGAGGGACACCTCGTTAGCAAGCAGGTCACAAGAAGAACTGTACCGTTCACCGTTGGCCGTTCAGTTGCTTAATCTCTTCCGGAGTCCAATTTCCAAGTCCTAAAACATTCATTCAGTTTTAGGTTGTTAATCACTTAACTCAATTCAACTTACTTATCTTACTTAACTTACTTAACCCTTAATGATTCCCACCTAACACCTCTTAAGTCTTACAACTTAATCTTGCAAACTTAAATCTTAAACTTTTAAGTTTATTCTTAACTTAATCCCTTAGGTCTTTATACCTCTAATCATCATTGCCCCCTTAATGGGGGTACCATTAATACCACTAAACTCTCTTAGGGTTTCTTTCTTTTTTTTTTTTTATGGTCCGACCGACCCACCGACCGACCCACCCCCTGGGTAGGTCGGCTGCAGAGAACATCCAACTTCACAGTTTCAGCCCGACCGACCCAGACTGGGGTCGGTCCCCTGGGTAGGTCGGCTGCAGAAACTTCCCATACATTGTCAAACTTCCTCCAAATTTTTCCTCAAGCCCTAATGTATTCTAACATCATTTGGCACATCAAACACACCTTATAACCTCCACCAAACTCATTAAAACAACTTCCAAAGATCCTCTCAAACATTTACTCAATTCTTGCAAGAAATTCCTAACACTTGTTAACTAATTCCTTATTTCTCTAACATGTGCATTCTATCTAAAACTTCAACTAACCAAAGTGTTTCTTTCCTACCCATATAACTCCTCCTTAACATCATTGCACTCCATCTTTGCTTGTTAAACCTTCCAAGGTCATCTTGCATGTCCATGCACAATTTTCCCTTCTTTCCTTTGGTTACTCATCACTCTTAAACTCTTAAGCATACCTATACCTTTCTTTCCATTACCTTAATACCTCGACATTGTTCTTCATTTACCTTAACCATGCAACGCCCTCCTTAGACATTCCCACTTCTTTTATGCAACTTACTCACCATTCTCATGATCATAACCTCTTATACGTTACTAGTCATTTCCTTGACGACTTACAACATTCTCCTACCATTTTCACTTCCACCACCCAAGTCCGCACATTACCATTCAACTAAACCTTACTAGTCCACCACTAACATCACACTTACACAAGGTTCTCAAAACTCTCATTGTCTTACTCTCTAGTTCATACCTAAATCTCCTTAAGGCATTATACACCTTTCCTTAAAACTTATGCACAAGTCTTACATTCCTCATATCATGATTTTGGTGTGTTTAGTACACTCATCTAAACTCTAATTGCTCATAAACCATCTAGGTCATTCTAATCCTCAAGAACTCCTTAGTTAACTCATTTCCACTCAAATTCCATTTAATGATCCCTAGTGAACCCTAGGGCATATTAACTCACCACTACCACTTAAACACTTTGTTTTCTACTCAAATTTCGCCATAGCTTCCCTAGTATCTTATCATGCCCAAATGCATTATTTTTCCTCATTCAACCATCTCACACACATCAAGTTCTTCTCATCATATCTCATCACCCAAACCAACTCATTCATAACAACTCAATATATTGCAATAATCTTAAATTGCATAGCACTAAGGCTCTTAAATGACATGGCTCTTAGGCCCTTAAATGACTTAAACTTAAACACTGAATTTCCCACATATAAAAGCTTTCAACCTGCAAATACACCCATCAATCTCATAGTAATTATAATGCTCTTAAAATCCACCTTAAACTTATATTACTAACTCATTCTCATTGGCTCCTTAGTCACAAGTTCATAAGCTTATTTAAGTTCTTTTTCTTAGGTTATATAACCCAATACACAATGTAAGCTCTAAGCCACATTGGTATCCACCTAAACTCATCCCTTAAAACTTAAACCACCATTAGGTAAGCATTTTACCTTGTTTTCTCAAGCTTATCTTAACTTCCTCCTTAGACCTTCTTCTTGCATGAATCTCGGCCACCACTTAAATTCCCCTTGCCAATGTTCTAATCAATGTACAATGACTCATATGAGTACTAAACAATACACTAACCTCAAGGAATGAAAACCTAGGTTAAAAATGTGTTTTAAGGTCTTATACTGAATATTTTACCTTGAAGTCTTAAGGTAGGCTTGGATATGAATCAAGAAGGACCTCCTCTAGCCCTTGGAGAATAGAAAACAAGCTAGAACAAGGCATAAAAATGAAGCCCCATGAGTATAAATTTTCGGTAATGGAGAAGAATGGTGGAAACTTGGTTTTTCTTACATATTCTTTACCTTAAGAGAATGGAGAAGCTAATGAGCTCTTCAAACTTATTTTTCCCCCTTCAATGGCGATTTCCCATGGCTCCAAAATGAGGCTTTTCAAATTTTGAAAAGATAGGAAGCAAGGCCTTGGTCTAACTAAGAGAAATCTATGCTTAGTTTTTGATTTGGAGCTAAAATGAGCAAGTTATGGACAAGGCAAGGTGAGGCAACAATGGGGCTGCTTGGGAACGGTTTAGAACAGAGAGAATAAAGAAAACCGTGGAAGAAGAAGGGAAATGAAGAAGAGAGGAGAGAGGTAAGCTAAAGAAGATATTTATCTTATAAAAGGGTGAATAGTGAACTTACTACTTTTCCTCTCATTTCCTTTAATGTGCTGGCTACTAATGGTGAGTCACCATTAAAAACCGTCCCCCCTTGGTATACAAGATACATAAGGCCTTGTTTGGCCATTTGGCTAATTAAAGTTGACTTAAGTCAAAACTAGCACTATTTGAGTACTATTCACTAATTAGTGCACATATTCGGGAAATTTTTGGTTTCCCATTGATTTAGACCTCCTAATGTGATACTAATTAGTACACATGTTGATTAAAGAGTAATGATGGACATTTAGCCACTCAAAACTCAATTCTAAGACAATTTCTCAAAAATGTGCTTTAAGACTTCTTAAAGCACATTTTGTGTTTTAACTTGTTTTCAAGCTTGGTTTTCTTTGCTAATTGATTTAAAATGACCATTAGAATATTACTAAGGTCTTATCATGATATTTGGGTACTCACCCAAGTCTCTCCAAGCTTAGAGCACATTTTTGCCCTAATTGCCCTTAAGGCATTTCCTTGTGTTTTCCTTGGTTTAAATTTCTACCAATCTTTCTAAGGCATATTCTAGCCTTACTACATCATAATTTGATGTTTACTTAGCATACTTAGGTTTGGGGTATTTCAATGTTACTATGTCTAGGTATCACCATTGGTTGAAATTACATTATATAATTCGTATTATTGTTGTTACAATGTTATCAGAATTAATTATTGGGAAAATTCACGATATACCCCTGTTTTCTTTCGTAATTCACAATATACCCCTGTGATTTTAGTAATTTAACTTTAAACATGCTTAAATGTTGTCCAAAATTGATGAAACTTTACATGAACGATGCTAAAGTGTTATATTTTGGTCCAATATCAAATTTGAAGCTTTTTAAACTCACATGTGACCTGTGGGACCCAATGAATATGTGATTGTTCATTAGGTCCCACAGGTCACATGTGAACTTAAAAAACTTCGAATTTGATATTGGACCAAAATATAACACTTTAGCATCGTCCATGTAAAGTTTCATCAATTTTGGACAACATTTAAGCATGTTTAAAGTTAAATTACTAAAATCACAGGGGTATATTGTGAATTACGAAAGAAAACAGGGGTATCTCATGAATTTTCCCTTAATTATTTATGTTTATTGATAAGTGCGGAATTTATCTATGTTGCTATGCTTAATATGATTAATATTTTATTGTTTTATATGATAAATTCCTTACTTATATGCTATTTTATGTTATATGTGAAGAACTCCCCTTACTTGTGGTTTTGTGCTTAAATAGATTAAAACGCTGAAGAAAAGGTCTAAAAACACATGTCAAAAGCTTAACGATTAAACCAGGACCAGACAGGAGTAAACTCTATCATTCTGATGCATTTTAAAGGTGGTCCGGGTTTGTGTCCTATTTACATACCCGACCAACCAAGTGATGAAGCTACTGGATAAAATTGGCTATGGTCCGGGTTTATAGAATGACATCAATCCCGCATCAAGAAGGAACTCGCGCGACTATCAGATGACTACTTTAGATGGGCCGCAGACTTTGATTGATATTGGAATGTGCATGCATGGGCCATGAACTCACAACCAGTCTGCATTCCAAATCATATGGGCCATAAATATTTACGTACTCATGGACTGGACTTCATAAATTCATGCACGTGAGGAAGATGGACTCACAAACCGACAAACATAGCTTCATGGGCCATGCACTCACGGCATATCACTTGGACGAGCAGACTTGTCCTCCTGGGCCCAACACAATCTGACAGAGGCGCAGACGAACAGAGCCGTCGTTGATTTCATGGAACTTGGAGATATACATACATGCAGCTACATGGGTTGCGATGAATCTGGGCCATGCGCATGCATACGAAGGCAGCAGTACATGAATAGAAGAAGTGGAGCTTTTAATTGGTTGCACGTGAACGAACAAAAAGAAGGAGATTGCTGCACGTGAGCATGTGGCAGCATATATATATAATTCGATGCATATAATTCGAGGAAATACGATGAGGGGACGGCGAGAGACAATTCTTCCAATATAGAACCCTAGCATAGCCGCGAGCAGTTCGAACAGAAAGTAGAGTTCGAGACATACAGTCGAAGGAAAAACAACAGACAATCGGAGCAGAAGACGACTCAATTCGTCATCGTCCCATAATTAGATGATGTTTTCTAATCTCTTAATTATTGTTATTATTACTTTGTCTCCGATGTTTGAGTAGTCGTTGGAATTCTGATTTGCTATGGATAACTAGTTTATTATTTTGCTTCCTGAGTTGTTAAATATTAATTCGATACAGATTGTAGTTTTGTCCCTAGTTATTTATTGATTTTCTTGCGATTAATCATTGCTTGAATTTATTTGGTATGAATTGCTTACAAGTGAGAACTGCGGCATTCATTAGACCTTAGGAATATTACCAGTGAAACTACAGATGGCAATTCCTGGAGATTAGCTGACTAGAAACCAGATGAATCGTTAACGCTACTAGTTAATTTGTAAATTCGTAACGAGAGTTAGGATTTGGGAATTGCTAGTAAGAATCTATCTTGCGGGAGACCGGTTTTAGATTAATTTAGATCTGAGGTTGCAATCTAGAATTTAGAAACACTCAGGAAGGGAATTAATAAACTAGGGAGAAGTAGTAAACCAGGATTCACCATTTAGATTTATTAGATAATCACTTTTATTTGTTTCCAGTTTATTTTGTTTATTTTATTTCTGCAATCAAACCCCCATTTTATCATTGTTATTTTTATATAGTTTATTAGTTAGATTAGGGTAGAGACTCAAACTAGACACAGCCTCCTTTGGTTCGATAACCTAGAGAATACTACCTAGGAAAACTTGCTACGATAGACCAGTACACTTGCTGCAATACGTTTTATACCGTACAAGTTTTTGGCGCCGTTGCCGGGGAGACACGGTTATTTAGTTTAGTCTTTATTCTATTTTTCTTTTATTTATTTTGTTTTGTTTCTTTTAGTTTCTTTTTATTTTGTTTTGTTTAATTATTTTTAGTTTATTTGGTTCGTTTTTTTCCTCTTCTTTTATTTTGATTTTGTTTTGTTCGTTTAATTTTTTTAGATTAGTTTAATTTTCTATTTAGTTTAGTTTAGTTTTTCTATTTGTTTCCGTTCTCTTTATTTTGATTTTGTTTTATTATAGTTTTTCTTTTATTTCTTTATTTTTGTTTTGTTCTATTTCTTTGATTTTGATTTATAGGATTTTGTTTAGTTTGATTTTATTTACCTTTTCGTTTATTGTTGTCTTTGTTTATTTTATTGTTATGTACATATTTTTATTTTTATTTTCTTCTATATGTATATAATTTATTTTTGTTTTTATTTCGAGGTACTTTGATTTGATGGCTGGATATTACAATCCATCAGGAGGTTGGCCTGGATATTACAACCAATGGGTTGTATGCGAAAGGTGTGGAGGAGACCACGAGCGTGCTTATTGTCCAGTTGTTTCTTCTAGTTTGGAGGATGCTCTAAGAAGTTTTATATTTTCTAGCCCTCTTGAAGCACGACCGTCTCCTGAACACTATTATCCTACACAAAGTTACAACCAGTGGGTTATCTGCCAGACATGTGGAGGGAATCATGAGTGTTCACAATGTCAAGGTAATCTATCTAGTTTGGAAGCCGTTCTTGCAGATTTCAACAAAAAACATGGCGAATCAAACTCCGCTAGGCATGAGGCCTTCATGATGGATATGAAGGAGCTGCGGGAAAGTAATGCAGAAAGTCATGCAAGAATTCTAGCGCAACTAGATGAAATATCACGAAAGCTTGGATGTGAACCGGTTCCTGAGATCGAACAACCTACTGCAGTAGCTGAGTGGAGTGATACGCAGCTTGATCATTCGATCCCTGAAGTTGCAGACACACCTGAGGTGGAGATCATGGAGAGACCAGAGCTAGAGATTGAGCGATTTGATGAATCTACAGAGTTAGAGAATAATCTAATTCATGAAGCTATCCAGTCTATTCCTTCTTCACCTGTACCTGCGCCAGAGAGTTTTCCAGTTGACCTCCTTCCTGCACCTATTGATGAGCCATCAGAGCATAGCTACCTCATCGACTTCAAGGAGCCCTTAACTCTTGTTGAAGTTGATCTTCCTATTGGTTCTCCCTTTGAGCATCCACCAGATGACAAGGATGTTTACATCCTTGAATTTGAGAAGGAAGACCCACAGAATTTAGATCCTCACATCAAGGATCACCCATCTCAACACAACCACCTGACGCATGATCGGTGGAGTTTACACTGTTATATTTGGAGTGTTGAGGTTTTATTTCCATATGATCGGGGACGTTATATGAAGATATATGATGCCCGCCCCACCCACCCTTTGAAGCCCACATCGACATTCATTTTCGATCCTGGTTGACCTTAGGGAGGTACGGTCTAGCCAAAGACGTTAAAGAAGGGCAGCTGGCTGGGAGGCAACCCAATGTTATATTTTATTTTGTTTCTTTTTAATTTCAGCTTTAATTTCTTTTTGTAGTTATTTTCCTGGCTTTGTTGTTTATTAATCTTTAACTCCGTTTGTAGTTTTTGGTTGCTTTTAGCGTCTTTCTTTCAGATGAATACTTCATGATGATACTGCAACCAGGCTGCAACACTTGAGCAAAGCTCAAGTGTGGGGTGAGGTCGTTCTACATCTGCAGCAACAACAAAATCCAGGGGAGTTTTAGTTTGATTTATTTTCGTTTTAATTTATGTTTATGCCTGCTCTGTTGTCTGTTACCTTTGGACGTAATTTTTTTTTTCTGCGAGCTTTGAGTTTTTCACTCATGCCTTATCACACAATGAGGACATTGTTTAATTTTAAGTGTGGGGTAGGGAGTGCTCTTCAGTTATCACTTCAGACCACTAGCTTTTGTTTGTTTTCAGGTGATGAATAATATGCTACTCTTTGCCGTTAAATGTTGAATTTTGGGTGAAAATATATGTGGAAGTTTGAAATTGAGCCTGATGACAACCTTAAAAATCTTTCTGCTTAAAAGTTGTCAATCCGGAATTGTTTTTCTTAAATTTACTCTGTTTTCACTAATATTTGATGGATTGGCTGATTGTGGAGACTAAATGCGTTTAGCTTTGGATCTTGGGACTGATATGAATGTTTGGAATGAAAGGATAAGGCAAGGTACTCCTCTGATCAAAAATTTCCTAAACCGAATCAGGCCTCTTTTATCTGGTTATTAAGTCCTCGGGGTGCTTTATCACCTATCTACCTAAGGTCTTGTGATCTGGGATAGTTGGCCCAAAGCCGTTACAAGGATAAAGAGAAAAGTCTGGGTGAAGGAGCAACTATGTAATTAATTAAATAAATAGTTTGTTTTTATTTCTTGACGAAGAAAAGTTTTTGCATACGAAATATTTAATTGCAGTATTGTTAGTTTTTGATCATGAGTGCGTGGTGTTGAAAGGTATTGCGGAACAAGGCATTACTTCACACCCCTTGTCATCCAAAGGGTAATGGAATGAAATTGGTGGAAGGTCCTGAGCTAATCTGTGTTTCAGTTTCTGTAATTCAGTTTATTCATGCTTTTATTAAAATTATTCTTTATTCACTGTTTGTGAAAATTGATGGCTTATAGCAGATTGATTTTTCTGATTGTCATTTTGCTTGTTTTCCTTCTACTTATGTTTAATCCTGGAGTTTAATGTTTCGGTTTGGAGCAGTTATATTCTTTATTTGCTTGAGGACAAGCAAAAGCTAAGTGTGGGGTAGTTGATAAGTGCGGAATTTATCTATGTTTCTATGCTTAATATGATTAATATTTTATTGTTTTATATGATAAATTCCTTACTTATATGCTATTTTATGTTATATGTGAAGAACTCCCCTTACTTGTGGTTTTGTGCTTAAACAGATTAAAACGCTGAAGAAAAGGTCTAAAAACACATGTCAAAAGCTTAACGATTAAACCAGGACCAAACAGGAGTAAACTCTATCATTCTGATGCATTTTAAAGGTGGTCCGGGTTTGTGTCCAGATTTACATACCCGGACCAACCAAGTGATGAAGCTACTGGATAAAATTGGCTATGGTCCGGGTTTATAGAATGACATCAATCCCGCATCAAGAAGGAACTCGCGCGACTATCAGATGACTACTTTAGATGGGCCGCAGACTTTGATTGATATTGGAATGTGCATGCATGGGCCATGAACTCACAACCAGTCTGCATTCCAAATCATATGGGCCATAAATATTTACGTACTCATGGACTGGACTTCATAAATTCATGCACGTGAGGAAGATGGACTCACAAACCGACAAACATAGCTTCATGGGCCATGCATTCACGGCATATCACTTGGACGAGCAGACTTGTCCTCCTGGGCCCAACACAATCCGACAGAGGCGCAGACGAACAGAGCCGTCGTTGATTTCATGGAACTTGGAGATATACATACATGCAGCTACATGGGTTGCGATGAATCTGGGCCATGCGCATGCATACGAAGGCAGCAGTACATGAATAGAAGAAGTGGAGCTTTTAATTGGTTGCACGTGAACGAACAAAAAGAAGGAGATTGCTGCACGTGAGCATGTGGCAGCATATATATATAATTCGATGCATATAATTCGAGGAAATACGATGAGGGGACGGCGAGAGACAATTCTTCCAATATAGAACCCTAGCATAGCCGCGAGCAGTTCGAACAGAAAGTAGAGTTCGAGACAGACAGTCGAAGGAAAAACAACAGACAATCGGAGCAGAAGACTGAGACTCAATTCGTCATCGTCCCATAATTAGATGATGTTTTCTAATCTCTTAATTATTGTTATTATTACTTTGTCTCCGATGTTTGAGTAGTCGTTGGAATTCTGATTTGCTATGGATAACTAGTTTATTATTTTGCTTCCTGAGTTGTTAAATATTAATTCGATACAGATTGTAGTTTTGTTCCTAGTTATTTATTGATTTTCTTGCGATTAATCATTGCTTGAATTTATTTGGTATGAATTGCTTACAAGTGAGAACTGCGGCGTTCATTAGACCTTAGGAATATTACCAGTGAAACTACAGATGGCAATTCCTGGGGATTAGCTGACTAGAAACCAGATGAATCGTTAACGCTACTAGTTAATTTGTAAATTCGTAACGAGAGTTAGGATTTGGGAATTGCTAGTAAGAATCTATCTTGCGGGAGACCGGTTTTAGATTAATTTAGATCTGAGGTTGCAATCTAGAATTTAGAAACACTCAGGAAGGGAATTAATAAACTAGGGAGAAGTAGTAAACCAGGATTCACCATTTAGATTTATTAGATAATCACTTTTATTTGTTTCCAGTTTATTTTGTTTATTTTATTTCTGCAATCAAACCCCCATTTTATCATTGTTATTTTTATATAGTTTATTAGTTAGATTAGGGTAGAGACTCAAACTAGACACAGGCTCCTTTGGTTCGATAACCTAGAGAATACTACCTAGGAAAACTTGCTACGATAGACCAGTACACTTGCTGCAATACGTTTTATACCGTACATTTATTTTTGCAATTACACATCGTTCCATGAATATTGATCTAATGTTTGTGTTTTTTTCCTTAGTGGATGATGATCCGATTGATGATCCTATCGGACAGCTGCTCCTGACTGGGGAAACTCAGCCACAGCAAAGTAGACCGGCAAAACGCACCACATGAGGTGGTAAAAAGAAATCAAAGAAAGCAGACATCCCAGCACAGCAGACTGAGACAGCTGGGCCTTCACAGGAAGCACAAGAGATACAAGTTGCTCCTCCGCCTCTCAAGAAACCCAAAAAACGAGGGGCAACCCGTGGGCTGAAAGCAAATAGAGGCCCCCCGACGAAGCCTTTGGAGTTCAATGAGTTTAATCAGCCCACGGGTACTTGGAAAAATGATTTCACTGCTCTAGCTAGGCATTTGGTGAGTACATATTTCAATATAAACCACCATTGGAAGCAAGTGCCTCAGGCGTTGAAGGAGCAGATATTTGAACGTCTCAAGGTATTTGTTACACTTAATAGTTTGTTTTAAGATTTATGTAGTTACTATTTTACACTAATCCATATTTTTTTTACATATAGGACCGATTCAGTATAGATCCTTCTATGAAGGATGATGTGATGAAGGGGATTGCCACACAGTTTAAAGACTTCAGATCTCTGCTCACGAGGCAGTACATTTACTGTGAGGAGCCCGCAGAGATAAAGGAGGCAGAAAGTGAAGATGTGGATGATCGGAGACCACCGTGGCAAAAATATGATGGTATTACTGAAGAGCAGTGGAATGAGTTTGTTGCGAAGCATTTGACCCCTGAGTTCAAGGTGAGTTTCACACTAGTAGTTGTTCTTTTGTATGATAAATGTTTAAAGTGTCCTTAGAGTTCATTTGGTTAATTCGTCTTTTTCATATATTATTTGCATAATTTGTCTTTCCATACATATATGTAGGCTATACGTGAGAAACAACAACAAAATGCAAAAAAAAAAATCGTTACCCCCATCACATGGGGAGTACAAGTATTGCTCAGCGTGTGCCGCAGTGGGAGAAAGAGGGGTTGTTGCCAGCTGGCTCGAATGTCAGCGAACGAAGGATGAAGGTTTGGGACTTAAGTCGACGGAAGAAACCTTCAAATCCGGCGGCACCTGCTGAGTATGATGACGCCACGAGAGAAGTCATCAACCAAATGGTAAGTGATTTTTAGTTTAAAAAATGTTTATTATATTTATAGAGTAACAATAGCAGTTAAATAAACCGAAGTATCCTTATTGACTTATTAAACTCCATAACAGGAAGAGTTAAGCTCCCAGATCACCCAGGGCACTTGGCAGCCCGTTAGGCAGGATGATCCACTTTCCCGCGCTCTCGGGAAGAAGGATCATCCGGGTCGTGCAGTAGGCTTTGGTGGTCATGACGGTATACGCCAAGCCTTCGGTAATCCTGGGTCCAGACACAGTGCTGGAGGGAGCATTACATATGAGGAACACTTACGCCAGAATGCGGAGCTCGAGCAGCGACTACGAAATGAATTTCAGCAGTCAATCGCTCAAGCTATGGAGATGATGCGATCTGAAAGGATGAGTCAGGAGGTTTCTAGACCGCCAGATCAGGCACAAGCATCAGAGCCCGCAACAGTGCCTCCCAGTAGTGTTCACTCCGTCAACCCATTTCCATATTCATCTCTCAAGGTTAGAACAACATGTTAACTACAAATACAAAAAAAACAAATTATACACTTGTTTATGTGCATCTAAAATCTTTAATTTTGAAAATTTAGCAACCGATTGACTGCACATTGTTCCAAGTGATTGGCGTTGACGAAGTTGAAGTAGGGTGGGGAAAACTTTTCAAGTCTTCTGCTGGAGACACCGTGAGGAATGCAGCGCTCCGAGAGTACCATGTCCGGGTGCTTGTTGAAGGTTACGCGCCTGCTTACGCGGATTGTCAGATACCGGTGCCCAATGCAGACATATCCACCCTTCGTCAAGCTGAATCCATGACAGTACAGTGGCCCATTAGATTGATTAAGCTTGGGGAGCAGCAGGTAACCCCATGAAAAAACTTATTCTTTAACATATCCTAGAGTAGAAACATATACTTATTAAATTAATATATTAGGAACACATTCAATCAAATTCTGATAAGGCAAAAGGAAAGAGAGTTGTTGTTGCACCAGCTAATCCTTCGATGGCATCTGCGACTAGAGTTGTGATGAGATCGAATTTGCTACAACTGGCGGTTCTGAATGTCTTACCCCCCAAGCTGAAACTATTGCACTCCACACTTTTGATGACGCCGCTAGCAAGAGATTCGGTTACAATGGAACCAAGACCGGATCTTTTTTACTATGAAGGCGCTCAGAGTTTTGAAATCTATCTTAGTGATTTTGTGGAGTTGTTCACGAAGGATTGGTTGAGTGCGTCGATTCTCAAATCGGCTTGCATGTGAGTAATTAGCATACCTTGTACACATTTTACTCTGTATATTTGAAAATTAAATTCATAATATTGGTTTCTTTATATTGTGCAGGTTTGTTGATGACAAGGCGGTCCAAGTACATGAGAATAGTAGTTTCGGGTTCTTATGCCCTGACTACTGTTCCGAAGCTAATATGGGATCTGACCCCCAAGCTTTGGTCCAGTACTTGTCGACTGTGATACATGCGTGTGCAGTTGCTGATAAATCTTACATAATGCTGCCACTTCATCAAGGGTAAGAATGTTATCTAATGTTAAGTTAGTTTAAAAATTATGATATTTGTATTATGTAATTGATTGAATTAAGTTCTGCTTGTATTGTAATCTATGAACAGCCGACACTGGTCTTTGCTCTTCTATGTCTAAAAAGCCCAAGAGTCCTGCAGCTTGACTCAGCATCTCGGCGTCCCAAGAGGCCACTTATATATAACATGTTGATGAGGTGATGAATTTACTTAACTTGATTAATTATCAATTTTTAGTTATTTCTTAATCATCCGGTTGATAACTTTTACTTTATCTGTGTGTATGAATTCTAGTGCCTTTGTATCTGTACTAACGCATATCCGGGGAGAGAGATTTAAGAACATTCCGTGGAATGTAGTCAAGGAATTTTTGTAGTCCTTATTCAAATTTTGTAATATGTTCATTAGTTTTGAAATAGGAACAGTATTATAATTTATGTGTTAAATCGATTTTGAATATGTACGTATATGAATGTGCAGTGTCCACAGCAGGCGGGAGGTTCGGAATGTGGCTACTATGTCATGCGGTTTATGAGTGACTTGATAGCGGGACCGAGACTCTTGCCAGAGAAGTCTCTAGACAAGGTAAGTAGCATTCTCGAAATATTTTGGTTTTGTAGATAATTTTTAACATTGATTCTTAAACTCAAAGTATTATTAGCATCTAATCATATTTCTTTTTGTGTTAATTTCAAGGCTTTTGAAGACTTGGTAGAAGGTTACAACGAAGGACATATAACCGAGGTGCTCGAAGAATGGGCAGAATTCATGAGCGTTAATGTAGGTTGCTTTTAGGGTTTGGTAGGATTAAGTAGGATGATTTTGAAATTCTCATGAAACAATTGTGGTTTCTGTAAAGATTTTGTTGATGTTTGATTAATTTGCTCAAATTTGTAAATGTAAGTGGATTATTGCCCGTAGATAGGTTTGGTGGCTATTTAAATGGTGAAATGGTTGATCTAATGCCCCACTGTGGTGGCATTGTTAATTGCTATATCTTAACAGGTTTGATTGATTTTGGGTGTGTGTGGTAGAATTGTAGGGTGGAATGAAAAAAAAACAACCTATTACAGCGGTTCTTAGTAAGAACCGCTGCAATAGGCCCAGTCAATATTTTCTGAAGAGACCCTATCGCAGCGGTTCCTTCAACAACCGTTGCGATAGGTTGTTTTTTTTAAAAAAAAAGGTCTAACGCAGCTGTTCTTTTAACAACAGTTGCGGTAGAGTACCTACTGCAGCGGTTGTAGAACCGCTACGGTAGGTACCTACCGCAACGGTTGTTAAAAGAACCGCTGCGTTAGAGTACCTACCGCGGCGGCACCCATCGCAGCGGTTTTCAACCGCTGCCATAGGTACCAAACAACCGCTGCGGTAGGGTCTTTTTCTACTAGTGCTTTCTGCTCTATTCTTGTGCTGATGAGGTAATTTTGCAAACCAAACTTCTTAATCAGGAAAATACATGCTCTGTTTGTTTGGGATTAAGGCGTCTGTTTGTTTGGGATTAAGGCGTGAAATATATTGTGTGTGTATTGTTTGGGAATAATTTTGCATGCAAACCAAACTGTGGCGCGCACATTTGTTGTTAACCTATGTGTGCTTGCAAACCAAACTTGTTAATCAGGAACATATATAATCTGTTTGTTTGGGATTAAATGCGTGAAATAAAGTGTACGTGTGTTTGGGAATAATTTTGCATGCAGACCAATGGACTTGCTGGTTTTTACTATGTGCTGATTGTTTTTAATCAGGCACGCATATTGTTGTACTATGTGCTGATTTTTACTTGCTGGTTGTACAATTAATGGACTTGGGAATTAATGTGTAATATAATGCGTTTCGGCATGCATACAAATATAGCCATGTGGTTATATATGGCGAAATTAATTTGGTTAGATGATTATAGGGTGTATTAATTAATGCTATATATTATATTATAGTATAACCTAGGGTGCAAATATTAGATGACCATGGGATGTATTAATTAGTTACAAAGACATAGCATTACAGCAGCTTGCCTGACGTCCCCTTCCCCATATTGCTTTTACCTTAACATCCACCCAGAAGTTTATCTACGTTTCTACCAATACCAACATCAAAAACTTTTAAGTTCCTTCACATTCTTCTCAGATTTGTTATCCGGTCAAGCTAGGCATTCCAATTAACCCTCTAATGTTTTGGAAATCTATATGACCACCATTGGCCATATTAGAGACCTATAGCTACTTACAACTTCTTAATTTCTTGTAGTTATTATTTTAGTATCCCTTTACATTTTTTGGCTAGCGCCTATGACCTTCGATTGTCATCAACCTATAATAAAAAAAAATTGAACTCGGACGGGCCCACCAACTTTATTTTCCTTCACGACCTTTCTTCTCTCCTTTTCGATTCCTTTAGTCACCTCTGACTAGTATATATGCTGTGGAAGCTTCAGTAGATCGAACAATCAGAACTGGACAGCACTGAAACATCACAGAGAAAATCGGATAAAAAGTCAGACGAATTTGGTCGATGGAGACGGTTGCTGCCTCTGTTGAAGATGAAAGTACCGACGATCATGATGATTATTCTACTGATACAAAAGAGACAGAAGAAGAAAAACATGGTACAAAAAAGACAGAGGCAGATACAGATGAAAGGATGAATGAGAACTCAGAAACAGAGAGGTTGAAGAAATTGGCTAAAAAGTTAAGTGAGGCTGCCACGAAGTAGAGTCCGGTGGCGATTAACGAATTACCGGCCCACTTCATGACCTTGAATGAAGAAAACGGTTTTCTAAAATAGTTATATGAGGAGGAGATGAGGAAACTTAATCAATTATATGGTGGCATGGGGGACTATATGAAGATAAAGTGGTACCAAATCGCCCGGTTGATGAGTTTCATGTCTTATGGATGGAGATGGAGAAGCTAGGCACTTCTCCATCTCCAGTTTCGATTGGATTCGCAACTTCTTTCAGTTTTGAACATCGATAGGTCTGAGAAAACTTTAAACACTAGGACATGAGTGTCTGTAGATTGCATGCAGTCATTTGGAATACTAGCCACACACTGTTGATGTGGGGTGCATCGTATCTTTTAAAAAAACTAGATGAAGGTCCCTTGGCAATTAAAAAGATTGAGAGATTCCCCCTAAGTATGATTCCCCCTGAGTTTGCATGTTAAGCGACTTTAACAAATGATAGCAATAAGTGATAGTTTTTATGCACAATAAGTGACATCTTTTATGTTATACTGTAACCTTAGTAGAAAACTTTCTACTAAGGTTACAATATAACATAAAAGCTGTCACTTATTGTGCATAAAAGCTGTCACTTATTGCTATCAAAAAACAAATGATAGCAATAAGTGACAGCTTCTATGCACAATAAGTGACAGCTTTTATGTTATACTATAACCATAGTAACATAGTACTATTTATATTTTTTAATATTTTAATTTATTTTTCTATATTTATATATTTTATAATGTTTTAAATATTTGTATAGTTATTTATATTTTTATAGTATTTTTATTTTTTGTGATTTTTAGTGGATTTTATAATACTTAGTGACATATTGTGAACTTTATAAGTATTTTGTTAACTAGTAGGGGTATTTTTGTTTTTTGGGCTTCTAGTCAATGACATAGTGGTAGTTCATGGAATTTTACAAAAATATAGTGACATTTTGTGACTTTTTTTTTAGTGGCATTTCATGAATTGGCCAAAAATATAGTGGCTTTTCAAGAAATTTCCCTATATTTATTATTTTATTTTTCAATTTTTATAATTATTAAATATTTTTATAGTCATCTACATTTTTATTGTATTTTGCAATTTTAGTGATTTTTTTGACAATTAGTGGAGTATTATGTTAAACGTATTTTGTCAACTAATAAGAGTAATTTGTCTGTTATCCTTCTTGTCGATTAATAGTGGCATTTCATGAATTTTTGTAAAAGTGTAATGGTTTTTTGTGGCTTTATTTTTTTGACATTTTATGGATTTGTCAAATATATAATGTCATTTTATGAAATTTCCCAATATTTATGTTTTATAAAATAATTCATCAATTTAAAATAGTTAATATAGATTTATTTTAAAATGATGTACCATATTGTAACGAATGTTATTTGTCTGGATCGAATGTCTACTATTTGTTTAAGAAAAGGTCCAAACAAATTCAATTATGTTACGCTGATATAAGTTTTTATAAATTCTTACTTAATCACCATTTTTATTTTTTTATTTGTTTCTTATCTCTCTTTTAAGTTTTTCTTCTAAAAATATAATTTTTCTCATATTGCTTATTTTAAATTTTATTATGGTGTTAGAAGAGCTCGATTTGATATCATTTTTACAAAGGGATTGCTCTATTGAAAGATCGAAAGTGACTTCTCGCTCTAATTAAAAAGGTCCTTAAATAACATAAACTCGATCGGACCCGGACTGAATAAACAAATATACTTCATATTGCCAAATAATATCATCTTTCTTTAGAAAAAGGAAAAATTCACAAGATACCACTGTTTAAGTTTTTAATTCACAAAGTATCACTGTTTTTTCGTAATTTAGCTTTAAACATGCTTAAACGTTGTAAAATTGATGAAACTTTACATGGACGATGCTAAAGTGTTATATTTTGGTCCAATATCAAATTTGAAGTTTTTTAAGCTCATATGTTCATTAGGTCCCACATGTCACATATGAGCTTAAAAAACTTCAAATTTGATATTGGACCAAAATATAACACTTTAGCATCGTCCATATAAAATTTCATCAATTTTGGACAACGTTTAAGCATGTTTAAAGTTGAATTACGAAAGAAACAGTGATATTTTGTGAATTAGAAACTTAAACAGTGGTATCTTGTGAATTTTCCCTAGAAAATATGACTCTTATTTTATAATATGCTCCTAAAGTTGTTATAAACTCACAATATGGCACAATAAACTTTGCATTTACAATATGCCTAGGTCATTGTATATTTTTTCATAAAAAGGGGATTGCTCTGTTGAAAACTTTGTATCACTGTCCCAAATTTATACAGTAATGCCACTATTTTTGTCGAAATATTCCAACAATAGTCATATTTAAACAATGAAGAATCCTAGATTCTGATTGCATCAATATGAATGATATTTGCATGCAGTGCACATACTAACCCATATTTATCTACCTTTGCCACTACCGTCATAAATCGAGATTTTAGCCAAATGATTTATAGAGATGAACCCAATAGCAGATCTTAGACCATCCAACTCGTTTGCATATGTATTTAATTGAATTGGTCTTTCTTAGGCGGAAACTAAAAAGAAGAGCCCAAGAGGAACACACCAGCTAAGAGATGGAGATCAAACAGCCGCAAAACATGAGCTTTCTTCCACCTATTTCTCGTGAAGCTTTAAAAATTTTAAGATTTAATAATTTTGTTTTTTCTATGTTTCTTAAGATGGAATCCAAATTTTCTATGATTTTAAATTATTTTTTATATATTTTGTATATTTTTTAAAATTTTAAAACATATCTATAAACTTTTAAATTTATTACTAAAAATATAAATATGAAAAAAATATTTTATTAGAATTTGAATAAAAAATAAAGTTAAAGTGTGAGAGACATCCTCTAAAAAAATGTGAGAAATATGTCATAAAGAAAAAAAATACTAAACAATATGTGTAATTGGTTGATTTAAAATTGGGTATCGGATGAAAATTAACGGGGATACATGGGAAGTTTGTTGTTGACATATTTCGGAGTGTGAGTGCACGCAAATGATGACGACGGTTCGGAAACTCGCGCGAACATTGAAGAAATTCTCCAGGGATGCCGATAACGATCCAAATCTCTCACTCCCTACCGCTGACGATTCCCGCCCTATCGATTTTGAAGGTCGACTTCTCTTCCCCTCATTCTCTCTCGATCATTTCAGACTTAGGGTTCTTTCCCTTTTTTTCTGGTACTTTGTAGTTGATAAATACTTCATCTTGTATCCACGGATAATGTTACAGAACAAGAGGAAATGGTACGGACGTTTGAAAGGATTGAAGCTCAGCAGAGTCGTCAATGGAGGGTAAGATCAACCTATTGCGCTTTTATCTCTAAAATTGGATTCAAATCGAGATTACGTGTTTCCACGCGATAGTTGTGCTTAAAGATTGAATGTTTCTGGTATCGTGCTTCTTGCAGATAGTATTTACGACGTTGCTCTGTTGTTATATGGCGTTCCTTTTCTACTCCATTTATCAGCAGGTCATGTATCCATGGGAGCTGGTAAATTCACGTCTTCTCACTATATGCTTGAATTTCGCTGTATTCCTATTGTATTAAAGATGATTGATACACCAAGCAAGTAACATAACTGATTGTCGATTCACTGTAAATAGCGGTATCATGCTTACTTCATGGAGGACATTGATTCACGGGTTGTCATACTCGCAGGTACCTTACCGTTCGCTTATCCAATTTTTTCTTTTTCTGTAAATGCAGGCATGAATATGGGGATTTGGAAAGAAGTTTTCATTACTTGTACTTGTTGGAAGTTTGAGATGTCATCATCATAGCATGTGCGTGATTCTCTGTATTAAAATTGTGATAATTAATTATCTTATCTTTCTAAAACACAGATTGGGTAGCAGTTTTGTCATGTTCATTGACCATACTAGGAGTACATCCCAGCTCAAAACAACACAGGAAGTGGATTTGGTATTCTTGCACTATTGGTGCTCTACTTGCACTCTTTTGGTTGAATTACATGACCAGGTAGACAAAAACCGTTCTATATCATACTCCATTTACTTTACTTTCCTTTAAAATTTCACTTTTTGCCTATATCTGCTTCAAATTTCATAAACAAAGTGGTCAAATGTTAAACCCTTCCAGCTGCAACCAAAAGGTGGCACCTGTATATGAGTACAAAAGACAGAAGCTAATTACGTTTATACTGGTGTTTCTATACTTTATAGGTTACCGAAATTTCGATGGGATGTCATCTGGCTTCCACTTGGCCCTTTGAGGTACATATGCCAAAGATCTTGTCTTTTTACTTAGTTGGAAATTGAAATACACTTTCTGAAACCCCAGATCATTTATAAACTGCAGTTGGAGTGTGATTTGCCTCTATGTGGATCATCTACTTGACCAGTCATCTGAGGAAGTTCAGAAGCTGCGGAGTTATATGTATGCTTACAAGGCCAGATGAGATCTTAACTACAGACCACTTTTGTTGGTCAGTAAACTAAGACTTTATGACATTTTAATGAAGTTATATATCCGGTCTTGTTATCAGCCAGTGGGTGGGGTGGGGGTGGAGTTGATGCTGAATTCAGCATGTTGGTTTTGGTTCCTGGACCCTGTAGATAATACAATTTTGAAGCTAAAGTTTTCTAGATTGCTGCTTCTGGTGCTTTAAAAGGGCTTGTTTATGGCTGAATCTACAATTTGATATTTTGGTTTGAATGTACTTGTGATGGAATCTAACTTGCCAATGTGATAACCCCTAGTGCAGGGCAGGGTGACAGCAACTTGATCGAACTTGTACAATGTAGATTGTCTGTAAAGACTAGTCATATCTCGTTCTTGCTCACGGTTGCTTATTATTGGTAATAATTGGTGCTTGTTTGGTACTCTGTTGTCATATGCTCAATTAGGCACATAAGCACAATCAGGCTAAGCGTAAACCTTTTTTTTTTCTTTTTTTTTTTGAAGAAAACAGCAAAGCATAGAATAGAATCAATTTTTTTTTCATAGCATCCTGTGGCCGTTCGCATGGAAGTGTTCACAGGAATGATAATACGCCGCGGTTAACCTACTTTCACACATCTAAACTCATGTTTTAAGAGGAAAATACACAACAAGAAGACATAGTTAGAGTGATTAAAATATCGACAAACCGACATACCATGCCCCCATCATCCACGTTTTTTACTTCCACTAGTAATTGACTAGCGAGACAGAGAAACAAACAAAAGAGAGAAATAGAACAACATGGGATAGAAACCGAAGAACAAATCAACAGAGTGTTTACAAGCAAATATTGAGCTCGCTTATATCTAGTATATATAGCGTTAGTAATCATGAGAGATCAAGGGGAAACTAAGATCCAGGGCGCGTAGAGTTCCCCGTGGAAGCAGGCTGCGTGGACAGTAGACTAGACAGGGCTAGAACACATGAGAAAGGAGCACTGGCTATGGAAGTTGTGGGAGCTGAAACAAAAACTGGCACCTAGGGAAGAAGTAATGATGACAAAGAAGGGAGGAGACAAAGGAAGTGTCTAGAATCATGATACCACACAAAACCAGCCACGGGGACTAGGTGTGAAGATGAAGGCGAAGAAAGGGGAAGGGAACTTGCTCTTCATCGACAACCTGAGCGAGACGGGAAGGAGGACGGGTCTGCTGGGTGTCTTATTGGGAGGACTGCTCTAAGTATTCATCTCTATAAAGGCTCGAGCAAATAACATGCATAGCTTCGCCCTGACCGTTAATGATTCAAGCTACAAGGCAGCTATAGGAGAGAACTAAGAATCTAATGAGGGAGCAGACGACCAAGATGAAGAAGACCTAAGAAGAATGTTTGAGTATCCATAGTTTCCTCCAGGAACCTCACAGCTCATACGGAGCTCATATACCAAGATTTGATGATGAGGCCTATAAAAAAAAAAAAAAAGACGAAGTCCATGGAGCATGCAGGAAAGGAAGCCATTGAGGCAAAAGCGGAGATCGAAGCACAGGACACTATGGATCGTTAAGGAGCTTGGGTGTAATTTTTTTTATGCACATTAGACCTTCAATAAAATTTTAAGATATCTGAAATCAGATAAAGAATGTTTGAATTGGCATATATATAGCAGAAAAAGGCAAGCGCTAGCACTCATTAGCCGAGTAGTAGTTCCCAATCCATAATGAAGAAGGAGACGGAAATAAGAAACCCATATTAGGGTTTAGCAACTATTTGTGTTTCAGAAAAGACAAAGGGACAATGGTAGAACTTGGAAAGGACAAAAGAAGAATACCTCCTAGATAGGATGTTAAAATCAGAAACATAGGTAGACGACATGATAGGTCTTTTTTAAGTGCTGCTTGTTTTGCTTTTGTTTGTATTAAGTTCCATTTATGTGATCTCTTGCCAAATGCCATTCGTATATAAAAACCAACAAAAACAGCTAAAATGATATAACCAAAGTAGCCTATACTGAAAGTACATATACCAAGAAATAATATGCTGGAGAGCGATAATCTTTGTTACATGGAGTGCTAAAGCTTATTAAGAGCTTGAAGACGAACACCTAGCAAACAAAGGGAAAATATTGTACCTTACGTACTACATTATCTTATATTTTATTTTCTGTAAAATACTTTGCTTTCTTTAGCTTTTCTAATTTAAGCTTACATTTAATCGAGATATGGATAGTAGTAGGAAAAGGGACAAATCCTACGAGCAATTAAACTAAAAATGATGCAACAGACACTGGAAGAAAAGATCTAGAAACATAGCAACTGCAAGGATAAACACGGAGCTTGATAAATCCAGCCTACGGCCAGTCATTGAAAAGTATATCCACATATTGGTTGGCCTTTTGAACCATAAGTCCATAACGTTAAGCATCCCCTACCTCCTCACTCGGTGCCACTGCAGCCCGCTCAGTTCGCAGCAGAATTGCCCAATTTCAAGCTTTAGAGAGCAATACTATATAGAAACGAGCAAAACAACCTATGACTAACTATATATCAACTCTTTCAATAAGCATATCCAAGTAATCCACCTGCTATTTGGACTAAGATCAATGGTACGTAAGCTTGCTAAGATATTATAGAGAATGGTACGTAAACTTGTTGAGATACAATAACACTCGAGAATAAAGGAGCAAAATTCATGTATTCATACCTAGATAGTTTTTAAAAAACAGAACCCACAAGTTATGATCGAGAGGTGCCATCAAAACATCACAGCTTGACAGTTACCACAAGCAACCAGTTAACAATACAGTCTGAACTGGTAAACGCTTAAGAAGAGGACTCCATAGTATCAACGACAAAGGGAAAATTTTAATTGTTTCCTAAGAGGGAAAAACATATTAATCTTCATCCTCGATGATTTTGGTGCCCAATCCCTTGAGCCCTTCTGCTGGGATCTCAGCAACAGTTACAAGGGAGAATAGTTCTTCCTTCGCATCTTCGTCATCATTCCTCTTGCGAGCAATTCTGACTCTAACCCTTCTGGGAACACTTCTGATTCCTCTGCTCCATATCTGCTTGTTGAGCTTGACATCAACTCTGACGTCCTTGGTTCCCATGGCCTTTTGGGCCAATTTCCTAATCTCCTTTATTGCATTGGGAGCCTTCTTCTTGAATGTGCTTTAAAATACAATAAAAAAGCCAAGTTTTTATAGCAAGACATTGAAACCACATGTAGTAATGCATAATCTTTTACCACAGATTTAGCAGTATAGTGTATAGTTATGTACAGCTTGATTGCCAAGATGAACCAAGAACGATAAAGTAAAATTAACATAAAGAAATTAAGATACATCTTTTTCATGATATTATCTGGTATGGCAATTTAATACTCTTTCCATGGAACTCTAGATACAGAAACTCTTAACCTACAAGTTTCGTAACTAAATACACAAAACCCATCCAATCAGACATACTAACTTGACTTAAAAAACGGCCATCAGAAGTAAGCTGGGATACGATATAACATTCCATTGGGTTTTACCAAGGTTTAAAATTACGATAATTCTATACCAGGGAAACATCAACATGCATATGGCTCCAGGAATAAACGATTATAAAAATAATAAGACAGCCTCCAACGAGATGCCCGATTGAATGCAACCTTTCAACTGGCTAAGTCTAACAAGAACCACCTTTCCAAATATGAAAGGATCAGCCAGCAATAACAGAGATAGGAACTTGAAGATGATATTCTCAATCTACATCATAAATGAATAAACCAGTGTAACCAAAGACTATCACATTAGTCAAAGGAATAAGAAGGGGTTTGGGGAAACAAAAAAAGTTCCAACACAATCACACAACTATAAACCTTAAACACCACATTATTAAATTCCGACACAAGAATAATTACCAGCCATGCAAGCGCTTGTGGAGATTGATGGTGTACTCCCTAGAGACAATTTCCTCCTTCCTTACTTTAGTCTTCTCCACCATTTTCAACCCCTTAATCTACCTCCTTACCTGCAACAATATCACCACCAAAATGTAATGAGTTGGAATTGGATTTCAACAGTTTGGAGCTATCCACAAGAATAAGATAGGAGTAGAAAATTCAGATACATCAAACTAGGCTCTAGAAACTAGGATCGGGTTTCTCAAATAGGCCCCCACGTCTCACAAATCAAGTAATTTTCAAATGCAATGATCCACGTTACTCCTTTTGCATAAATTTGATGGACCAGAGGAAAAACTCATGAAAAAATCTCCCCAAATAATTTACAAGTAGAGGGAAACTATCATCAAACAATCAATAATCAGATTTATACTACCAGAACTGCCCCTTACCAGCCCCAAAGTTGAGGGGAAAGTTAACCATGGCAAAAGATATCAAACTTTTTCAACCAACAATCAACACTACGCCTTGTGTAAACAATTTATACCCAACACTGAATGCTCACATATTATCAAACCCAACAAAAATCTGAAACCTAAGCACCCCTTATCCCATCGGACACCCTAGGAACTGCCGCCATGTCATCCAGAGCTCAGAGACCAATCCTATGCGGGTTAGACTAGTTATACCCCTCAATTACAGCCTCTGGATTGAAGTACAATAACGTTGGTTCATTCTAGTTCCCAAGTAATCGGAGGATCCATATACACTTCAGCCAGTGAAAACCAGGAGACTAGATCAGAAACGTATAACGGGATCAGGGGGAATAGAGATGGCAACACACATAGCGAAAGGAAAACAAAACATCAACACAACAGAAAGGAATGAGAGTACTAACGGGAGTGCTCGCGGCAGGCTCTCTTTGGCGATGAGCCGATAGGGTAAGTTGGCGGCGGGGAAATATGTATGAACGTGAGAGGGGAAGGAAATAGGTGTTAGTGCTGTGCCGCTGAAGGGTTTAGGGCGAGTGGGGGCATAGACGAAATTAGGGCTAGGAAGGCATCGGCTCACATGCTTTGCAGTACTACTGCTTTGAAGACCCGCGACCTGATATTAATTTTCTTTTATATCCAGATTGTGTGTAATTATTTAATACGTATGAAATTTTGTCCCCATCTTCAAATCAATGTCCCGTACTATTATTAAGTTTTATTTTAAACAAATGTAATTATATTTCTACTGAGAGCAATAAATGATTAATTATACCATAAAAATATATAAAAATTATTGGTATATAGAGAGATAAAAATATATAAAAAGCTCTTAGTAATATATTTATATGATAAATTAATAAATTTTATTATTAAAATTACAAATAATAATGTAAAGTATTTCTTTTTACTCAGTTTATTTTTGATGATGAGTTTTTTTATTTTCTTATTTGATATTTATTATGATTGAAACTATATTTTATAATTTGTTTTCGAACTTGTATTTCACTATCATATTTTTTGTTTGATACCAAGTGTTTTGGAAGTAAAATTTGGGAAAAATCACAATCTGACATGAAAAAGTTTCATAATTCATGATGTATCCCAATTTCAAAACTTGTTCATTATGTGCAATGAAAAAGTTTCATAATTTACAATGTGCTTCTATTTAGTGAATGACCATGATGACTATTTTAATTACCGCTTACATTGCATATCATGTTTCAAATTCACAATATGACACTTTTTTATTCGGGGGCATTTTATGAAATTTTTAAAAATATATTTAAAAGAGTAATAAAATTACAAGAAATAACTAAAACCAAATTAACATTAAATAATTTTTAAATATTAAACACACACAATAATTCAAACAATTAATTTTTTTCCTTCTTTTTTACCTTCTTCCTAACATAGTAAAAAAAGAAATAACAAGAAATCTAATGAAGAAGAAATGATAATTAATCAAGAAGGTAAAAAAACAAAAAGAAGAAGATAATTAACTAGTAACCGCTAAACGGCTGTAGCACTGGTAGCCGACCAGTGGCTATGAATGGTACAACCGCCCAACAACTGTGCCTTCTATAGCCTATTAGCTGCTACTCTACATTCCTTGACATTTTAACTATTCTAGTGTGGTTTTTTAGGGGGTTCTTCAATGTTATAACTTTTTTATGGTGGTTTTTAGGGTTTGTGGTGTAGGGTAACTTTATTAACCCGTTTTATACTTTATAATGTACACATTGACTCCACTACAAACTCTAAAATAAACGTCTGTCGTTTTTATTTTTCCTAGGGTGGTTTTTAGGGTGTGTGGTGTTAGGTATTTTTTTAACTCAATTTATACTTTGTCACCACTGACTCGACATATTTTTAGGGTTTGTGGTTTAGTGTTTAGGGTCATTAGACCCTAAACCCTCCACTACAAATCCTAAAACAAGCCTTCAGCATTTTAACTATCTTAGGGTGATTTTTAGGGTGTGTGGTGTAGGGTAATATTTTTTAACTCGTTTTACACACCACACCCACGAGGTTTAAAAAATTACTTTGCCCACCCATGTGGTTTCCTCTATTTTACATCTAGCAACTTTTGTAATATTTGATCAACTTAAAAGATGCTTAAATGTTGTCCAAAATTGATGAAACTTTACATGAACTAGGTGTTATATTTTGGTCTAGCGTGAAATCCAAAGTTTTTTAAGCTCATATGTGATCTGTGGGACCCAATGAAACATGTGACATGTCAACGTATTTTCATTGGGTCCCACAGGTCATATACGAGCTTTAAAAACTTTGGATTTGGTATTGGACAAAAATATAACACCTTAGCATCATCCATGTAAAGTTTTATCAATTTTGGACAACATTTAAGCATATTTTAAGTTGATCAAATATTAGAAAAGTTGCCGGATGTAAAATAAAGGAAACCACATAGGTGCACAAAGTAATTTTTTAAACCTCGTGGGTGGGGTGTGTAATTTCACCAAACGTCATGGGTGGGGGATGTAATTTTTCCTTAACGAAATACAAGTAACAGGTTAACCAAATACAAGTGATAGGTTAACGAAATACAAGTGATAGGTTAACAAATTTCAAGTGACAGGTTAAAGAAAGACAAGTGTCAGGTTAACGAAATACAATTGTCAAGTTAATGAAATACAATTGATAGGTTAACTAAATACAATTGACAGGTTAACGAAATACAAGTGACAGGTTAACGAAATACAAGTGACAAGTTAACGAAATACAAGTGACTGGTTCATGAAATACAAGTGACAGGTTAACGAAATACAAGTGATAGGTTAACGAAATACAATTGACAGGTTAACGAAATACAATTGACAGGTTAACGAAATACAAGTGATAGGTTAACGAAATACAAGTGACAGGTTAACGAAATACAAGTGACTGGTTAACGAAATACAATTGACAGGTTAACGAAATACAAGTGACAGGTTAACGAAATACAAGTGACAGGTTAACGATAGGCCTGTCAAATCGTATTTTCGTATCGTGTATATGATGGAAACGATACACGACACGAAATTTACATGAAGATACACGATACACGACACGAAAATATTTTCGTGTATGGAATTCTATATACGAATACGAAATTCAAAATACCTGTAAACGAAACGAAATATACGAAATTTATTCATGTATACACGAATTACATGTGTACACGAATTACATGTGTACACGAATTAATGAAATAAATAATTAACACGTATAAAAAGAAATACCAAAACATTATATTTACACAAATTAATGAAATAAATAAGTAACACGAAATGTATTCGTCTATACACGAATTACATGTGTACACGAATTATACGTCTACATGAATTATTTACAGGTATTTCGTGTATACACGATATGTATACAATTAGATACGATACACGATACGTTAATAAATCATGTATATACGATACACGACACGAAATTAGTTTCGTGTATAAAATTAAATACCTATACATGCTAATATCGTGTCGTGTTTCGGGTCGTATATTCGTTTTCGTTACTTTTTTGCCAGGCCTAGTTAACGAAATACAAGTGACTGGTTCATGAAATACAAGTGACAAGTTAACGAAATTCAATTGACAGGTTAACGAAATACAAGTGACAGGTTAACGAAATACAAGTGACAGGTTAACAAAATACAATTGACAGGTTAATGAAATACATGTGACAGGTTAATGAAATACATGTGTTAGGTTAACAAAATACAAGTAACATGTTAACAAAATACAAGTCACGGGTTGACAAAATACAAGTCACATAACACACTTTTTGTAAACCTATCTTATGTAGTGATTTTGTTTTTGTTCTTTAGTCAATTTGTGGGCAATTTCTTGCAAGTAATCATAGTTAATTTAGTGAGAAAACAATAAAAGAAACAAAATAACACAGTTGAATATAGATACACAACAGGTGTATGTCTTTATAATTGAAGTAGTTGAAGTTTTGTTCTTCACCAATAAACTAGGGCAGCTACAAGTTGTTTAGTTATCAAAAGTCATGCATCCCAATCATTCACAATCAATATCTACATGGTTTCAGCATCACTTTACATGTGTCATGTTACAATCTATCAAAAAATCTAATTGTCTAAGCATCTTTAGAACAATGTTTCATGGTTGCCTTTCTAATAAGATCTTCCCTGTGTGTTTTTTTCCTGAGATGTCTCTTTTTTCTTCTGCTACTTCTATTTTATTCATTTTCTTTTTCTAAGTGTAACTTAGTGTCATTTTTGTTAGTTTCTTCTACAAAGTTGATAAGATCACCGTCTTGATACAGTAAGTGTGCAACAATACTCTTTCTGTAGAACTCTCTAAATTGCTTGCTCATAAGATTCTCAGCCAGTTTGTCACTTACATGCCAACGCTTCATCAACACACACAATACTGACGATATAAAAAATAATTTCTAAACAAATTTGACATTGAAATTGATGACAAAAAGGATATGGTGTCAAAATTTGAAATATGGTGGAAAGTATAACGAATAATCGATTGAGTGAACTAGACCTAGAGGGAAAAATGTATAGTGAAAATTATAGATTTGGTTTGACCTTTTTCTCATAGAAAAAAGAGGTGATATAATAATCTGTTTCGTCAATGTAATGCTACTCTTTTTATGTTTGTGTATTTTTTATTTCAACCATCTATTTAGTTTGTTTATCACACTAAATAAAAAAAGTTTGAATATAAATATTATAAGTGATATATTATATAACAATTCTATAAGTAAATACTTTTAGTATATTAAATTTCCTGATATTGTAAGAAAAAAGTTTTTTTTAAAAAAAATTAGTAATAATTGGAACTTTTAATTTAGTTATAGTTCATAATTTATATATAAAAAATATTGTAAAATTTAAACTATTTCTAAAAAACAAGACATAATACACAAGAAAGGTTTTTAATTTCTTATATATTTTAATTTTCAAATAGCACTAAATATATAAAATATAATATGCAGACAATAAAAAAAGATTTTTAACTTATACTTATATAATAAAGTAAAATAGATAATAGAAATGCTAACAGTATAACAAAAAATATCATATTTGTGTCCATACACCGTAAAAAGAAAAATTGTTTTACTCATAATAATTCTATACATATTATATAATTGTTGTAAGTTATATTATAAAGTATCTCGCGTACAATAGTAGAACATTTATATTACACTATCAACGATCTACGATAACGTTCAAGATAAAATATTATTTTGATTTATTATTTTTGTCATGTAGTGATTGCAGCACTCCCGCATATTTGTGTATGCAGCACATGAGCTGCACTCGGCTAGGAAAGGATGGCGAACTGGGACGCGGCAAATTGAGTGCAAAAGGGTTTTTTTTATACGAGATTGTTTTCATCATTAAACTTGATTTGGTTATTATTTATGTATTAATTATTCTTTGGGAAATTTCACGATATACCCCCGAGGTTTGAGCGAATTTTACGAGATATCCCTGAGGTTTCATTTTCATTACGAGATACCCCTAAGGTTTAATTTTCTCTACAAGATACCCCCAAGGTTTCATTTTCATTACGAGATACCCCTGAGGTTTCAGTTTTATTACGAGATACCCCTCCGTTCAAATTCATATCCCTAGTTTACCCTCCCACCATATGCCCCTACAATAAGCTCAGGAATTCATCAAAGTTTTATTAAAATTTAAGACTAAAATAAAATACAAAAAATAAAGATCATATAAAATTTGAAAACAATTTTAAAAAATGAATATATTTAAATAAACAAAAACAAAAAATTAAATAAATGGAAATGACTAAATAATAAAAAATTGTATTATTTTAAAAATGAACATAAATAGTAAAAGTGTTACGTAATGATGACTTAAAATCATAAAAAATTATAACAATATGAAAAATATTAAAAGTAACAATTTCATATATGTAAATAAAAAAACTCATTATTTAAAATTAGAAAAATAAGTATAATTAAAACTATAAAGTATGATCATTTTTTGTGATTATTGATGTCAATAATATATTAGTTAATAAAAATTTTTAATTAACAAAATTATTTATAATGTCTTATAATGTAATTGTTTATAACTCTTTTATGATTTTTATTCAATTTTTTAAAAATGAAACCACTAGATGATAAGTTACTTATATAAAAATAATTTTATATTTAATAACAACTTTTATAATAATACATATAATTTTTATATTAATCTAAACAATTGACACTTTTATTTTAATAATTTTTGAAATTAATAAGTAGTTGTCTGATATTGTATAATAATATTTGTCTTAATAATCTATAGTTTTATGTTTTCCAAATACTTTTTGAAGATAGTTTCCAGCAATAAAAATAATCTATTTCACTTAATTTGTGACAATTACATTTGACCAAACAAAACTCGTAAGTATTCCTGCGTGGCAGCTTTAAGTTCCGATCGTGGGTATTTGCACGACCCAGGTGGAGTACTCCTGTTTGCTAATAAAAGGAAGGAACAATTACATTATCCACTTATGAGGTATTGAAATTACAATGTTCATCCATGAGCTTTTAAAAATTATAATGTCCACCAATGAGATATTAAGAAATTACAATGTCCACCCATGAGTTTTAGAAAATTACAATGCCCACCCATGTACTTATTTAAAAAGAGGTGAAATCGAATATATAAATAATGATTACCTTAAGAAACAACTTAGACAATGGTAAAAAAACTAAATTAAAAAAACCCTAAATTAATCTTATATGACCAATTATAAGTCAAATAAATGAAACATGCCTAAAAATAACAAATTAAAGAAATAAAATCAAGGGAAAATTCACAATATACCTCTTTTTCTTTTGTAATTCACAATATACCCCTGTTGGTTTTCGTAATTCAACTTTAAACATGCTTAAATGTTGTCCAAAATTGATGAAAATTTACATGGAAGATGCTAAAGTGTTATATTATGGTCCAATATCAAATTTTAAGCTTTTTAAGCTCATATGTGACATGTGAGACCTAATAAACATGTCACAATTTTCATTGGGTCCCACAGGTCACATATGAGCTTAAAAAACTTCAAATTTGATATTGGACCACAATATAACACTTTAGCATCGTCCATGTAAAGTTTCATCAATTTAAGACAACATTTAAGCATGTTTAAAGTTGAATACGAAAACCAACAAGGGTATATTGTGAATTACAAAAGAAAAAAGGGGTATATTGTGAATTTCCCCTAAAATCAAATAAAATGAGGTGAACATATATGTAATTCCTCTTAATTTTTGCACGTTTTTTCTTCATATCATCACTTCAACGTTCCAGAGTGTAAATTAGGTTTTTTTATTGCTTTACATAGTTGAATTGATTAATCAATGTAAAATTTACTTAGATATTTGATTTTCACATCATTTTGATAAGTACATGGATGGGCACTGTAATTTTCAAAAACTCATGGGTGGCATTGTAATTTCTTAATATCTCATGGGTGAGTATTGTAATTTTTTAAAGCTAATGGGTGGACATTGTAATTCCCTAATACCTCATAGGTGGACAATGTAATTTTTCCAAAAAGGAAATATTTAAGATAGAGAAATATTTTGCATTCAATAAATCATTGTATGCTCATATTCATTCTAGTGAAACTTCTTTTACATACAGTGTAGACTATGTCTTTTGATTAAACCACAAAAAACCTACTTATCATATTGTATATCACCATTTGCATTCGCAATAATTTATTTTAGGGGATGGGTTAAAGCACAAAAACACTTAGCCCATTGGGATATTAATTTGGAAATCTTAGAATTGGATCTTACTTATTAGGATATGTTTCAACAATAAGCACAAAGATTAAGAATGATTAGCATAATTCTAATTGTTTAGGCTATAGATTTATTAACATGATTATTGGTATATAATGTATCTTCCTTACTTATATGTATTTATGAATAAGTTACATATAATGTAGTCTATGTTGTATATGTATATAATCTATTATGTATTAAAAGAGAAGATTATTTAATATGGAGTAACAATATGGTTTTGGACAAGATGTGCATGAGGATGCCTTTTCAGACATTTTATCTTCCTTAAAGGTGTAAATTTGCCTCGAGTACCTTGAACATTGAATTTGCGAGGAATGCTTGGGTTATTTAATGGCCTTTGAAACATTCCCAATCCTGGTTTGAAATTGTGATGACGCTTGCAAAGTTTGGTCTTCCCCGAGTAATATTTGGGCTATTCTATGGCTCAAATCAAAATTTTGAACACATGGCTCTGTTCGGCATGGCTGTTTTGGCAGCATAAATGCAGCATATTTGACAGCAGGAATGCGCTGGCATAAATGCAGCATATTTGCTGACAGGAATGTGCTGGCATAAATGCAGCTGTTTTGAAAACTGTTGTTTGGCAATGCAGCATATATGCAGCATGTTTGGTTAAGTTAGTTATATGTAGTGCGTTTACCGTTTTCGTATTACAATTATAGTTTATTATATTACACTACGTAACTTTATTTTGTTAGTAAAAATAAATAAATAAATTCACAAACAATAAAATTTTTTTTCTATTATTTAAGCAAAACTTGTAACTCCTAAACAATATATTTTTATTATCTAAATTTTATAATTCTTACAAATATAAAAGCGTAAAAAAAGAGAAAAAGCGTTTCAAATTTTCTGATAATGTTATGTGAATTTATTTAGTGAAATTATAACTTTTAATAATATGTAATATTTTTGTAACTTTGTATGTTAATAAATTTATATGCATTCATATTTCTATATACTATTTTAATATTTTAATTTATATATCACAAGTGTGTATATTGATTCGTTTTTTTTAATTTTATTAATCTATGTGGTATTACAAGTAATATATAGATTGTATTATAAATGTGATTTTTTGTAAATTTGGCTAAGATGTAGTACTATTTTTTATAAATTATTTAAAGCATTATGTAATTTGTAATAAATAAAGTAATTTGTAATTTTTTTTAAAAAAAATCAATAGTCACAGTAATTGCATTATGAAGTGAGTAAAGAAACAGAAGTGAAAACACGAAAACGAAAAAGTAGCATTTGCTGCGGTTATGCTGTCATTTATGCTGACATTTATGCTGACATTTATGTTGTTTTAGGCGAACAGCAAAAACAAATAAAGGAGTCCAAAACAGCATATGCTGTATATTTATGCTGTCAAAAAATGCACATAAAATGTGCATCCGAACGCGCCCATAGTATGGTTAGCTGGTGTTGTTTAGCATTGAGATCCCTTACTATCTTAATCAAAAAATGGGAAAGATTGTGTCGATAGCTTTAACTAGGTTTAGTGTTTGTTTACTAGTTTCACCCTTAGGTGTAGTTATAGTTCAATTGGGGTAGATATAATGTACTTTTGGTCTCTCTTTTGTACTCTAGTTATGATGCAATGAAAAGTGGCATGGTTCCTTTAAAAAAAGTTAATCATACATTTGTTTGCAGCGATTGCTGCTCCAAGTAGATTAATCTTACTTTTTAAATGTAACTCTGTATATGTGTAGATGTGAGCGATTTCTAGTTTAATTTGTTTTGGAAGACTGTGTATAACAACTGGCAGTATATAACTGGGTTAAAATTTTGTAAAATGAGGATGTGTCAGATTACCATAGGATAACCACAATCAACTTTATTGTAACGTAACTTTTGGTGCGTTTGGTCGCTAGGAGCGAACGACGCCATATGTATTGTGTTTTTATTGGCTAAAATTCCACCACCCTACACATGGCAGTCTCTCTTTTGTTACCTATGATAACATTTAAAGGGTTTTAAGTTTTCACGTTGAGTTTACCTTTGGCCAGGAAACGAATATGCTAGAACTCTATAAACGATGAGAGCATTTTAAATCTGCTATTGAATTGTATAGTTCATACATATATAGATATTTAGAAACTAGGTAAGGAATTCATCCCAGGCATCCAGTGCATGTTCTTCGTTGACAAGCTGAGTTGTTATTACTTACCCTCTGCGGATTCAGTTTGAACTTTCAGAACCAACCAGCATGTACAAACCTGACTGGCAGACCCGGCTCATTGCATGTACAAACAGACGATGGAATAGAGCCCCTGAATTTGGGGACCAATTTTATTTACTTTCTTTAGAGTTTATCATTAAAAAATTATAAAATATCCAATTTTTTTTATATATGAAATGTTATAAGGGCCCATATTATATATTTTAATTTTGTAATTTTTTATCTGAAATTAATTTAATTCTATAAGTGATGTATTATGGCTTTTAAAATAGGACCCAAAAAATCAACAAAACTCCCCTTGTAACCCGAATTTGATGAGTGCTACTTTTCTCTTCAAAACCATCGCATAGAAACAAGCAAAGGGAGATCCAACCAAACTCTAACAAAAGACAAAGTTATGGCGATGGTTAAGGCCAAATAGCTCGTCTCATCCAACCCCGTGGTCGTTTTCAGGTATCTAGCTCCGATTTTTCACCTGCTTCCCATTTTCATATTCACCTGCTTCCCCATTTTCGTATTTTGTTTCCTTACGTTCGCTGTTGATTCCTTTCTTAAACCCTTATTCTGATCCATAACATCTCATCTGCGATCCGTTTCTTGGAATCCTTTCCAGCAAAAGTTACTGCCCTTTTTGCGTGGACGTCAAAAAGCTGCTGTCTTATTTGGGTGCTTCTTACAAGGCTATCGAGTTAGTCTCCTTCCCTTCTCTCCTCCTTTGGTTTTCCCAACTGATCGGCGCTTCCGTGGTTTCATTTCTCATACTCGATTGGGTTTTAGTCAACGCGGAGAAATATGGTTGGATAGATGTGCTATTCAGTGGTAAAATCTGATCCTTGTTGTGTTTCTCTTAAATTAATAATACGGTTTCAACCCTTCTCCTAACCATGCCCGTGGATGCTTCAGCAGACTGGTAACCTTTTTTTAGAGATCGTTGCCGATGCCGACTAGCAATTAATTGACATTAGAAGCAGTTCATATCGGACTGGCTCGGATCTAGTGAAAGAGAAAGAAATTAGTTCATCCAAAATTTACGTTTGTAAACAAGGTGGTTGTGAAAATTCCGAACCCATTTCCCATCTGCATATATCCTGCATATATTCGGTAACGGGCAGGCCGTTTCCCCTCCTGGTCCGAGCTTGCCGTTTGAACCCAATAGAGTTCCTATCTCCGGGAATAACCGCCCTCCAGTTTCCATTCGTGCGCCCCTCGGGGAAAGGAGACCGGAGGCTGACCCGATTGCTGAAGATATTGTGAACAACGATCGCATGGTAGCAGGGGAAGGCTTTAAAGGGATTGATATGTTTGATGGTGCTGAGGATTTGGGGCCAGGTCGTGGCGGTTGTGGTGTAGATACGGGTGTCCGCTGCACTCAAACGACCCCCGAGTCGTGTGGACCCCAGAGGCACTTGTTCGAGGAAGGAGTTGAGGAAGTTGATGATTTTGGGGTTAGGAGTCTTTTCGAGGACCCTGAATTCCCACCGGGTTTTGAGCCAGGAGGAGGAAGGTCTACTCCGGTGGATGACCCTGATGAGGCTTACGTGAAGGAGGAAGCCAGACAGACATTGAAGTTAGCTAAAGAACTTGGGTGCACCGTCCGTGACGAGGGACTCGCTATTGCTAACTTTGAAGAAATCTTACGTGAGCAAAGGGCTTGTTACCGTAAGCGATGTCGAGAAGAGAAGGATGGTTCGAAAGATGGCTCGAAAGATGGCTCGAAAGATGGCTCGAAAGATGGCTCTGTTAGTTGTTCTAAGGACACTTCTAAGGGTAGATCCAGAAGGGTTTCAAGGATAAGGCAAGTTGGCTTTAACAAATTTTCGCGAATCAGTAAGGTAGTTAGGCAAGGCAAAAAGAAAGCTTAGCAGGGCATAAAGCCGATGTGGTATGGGGGCTTGTATGGTTTGTAGGCTACGATAGGTATGTCGGGTCTCTTGTTTTGGTCTTTGTGAAGTCTTGTACTTCCCGCCCTTGGGGCATTCTAGGCCTTGTGCCGTTAATTATCAAAAAAAAATATACACTCAATATATATATGCTCAAAGTGATACCAATGCCAAGCAGACTCTGGCTATTTGTTAGCTCAAATGATGTAATTTCGGCCATTTCCTGTCTTCATTCCCACATAATCGACCCAGAGTTACTAGATACATACAATACAAGTTATACAACATGACTAATTAGAAGAACTTTGCGGTTTTCTACCCATTTCCTGCTATGCCGCCACTCCTACATGATAGATGATTACTCTCATCTGTGTTGAGATCCTCTGCATAACAAGGACATTTGGTATCCTACTGCCGTACAGGAGATGGGAGTGAAGTACAGGCTGCTCTAGGGGGGTGGACAGGACAGAGGACTGTGCCAAATGTCTTCATAGGCGGAAAACACATAGGAGGAAGTGACAGTATTACAACAAGAATCAGTGTCTCGTTCTCTGTTCACTTAACTTCATGGTGATGCTAAGACTCCATTGGACCTTGTTTTACGTCAATTTGCAGAAACAATGAGCATCCATAGGGAAGGGAAGCTGGTCCCTGCCCTGACTGAAGCGGGAGCAGTTAACAAGAGCAGTATTTAGAGGAGACCGTTTATCCATTTAGATGGACCATCAAAATAGAATGACTGATATCATGGATGGCTGGATATGTAAATCTCCTGACGATAATGGAATGTGCAATGTTGTTTCAACCTTTGCATTACCTTCCTGTAGTGTGTAGCACATCTCAAAACACCGGGGTGAGTGTGTGTCTTTTAAACTGCAGCAGTTATCTGATCTGGGAGAATGTGGATGTTGATTAGGGTTATCAATGCTTTAAATGGTTGGTGTGAATCATGGCGTTTTTTTGAAGATGTTTAGTTATGGCATATATTATCAGTATGTATCCCTTCAACTTGCCAAGTTCCATATGGACTTGAATATGCAGCAACAGGGCTGATAGGAAGGGCAATCTGCGGAACAGAGTCCAGAAGATGTGAAAGTTTAACTAGCAAAAACAGCTTCTACAGTATCTAGGATTTTCATTATCATTGAAACGGCAGAAACACTGAAAAAGTATAAATTTATCAAAAGCCAGCCAGTGTTTGCGCCACTATTGAGACTGACCCTAACAATTGAAAAGGGACCAACGACACTGATACTAGAAATAATCAATTCACTCTTAGTACCGATGCAATCATCTCAGTAAAGCAATGAGCACCACCAGGGAGGACAATAACTCTATCTGGAAATATTGGATTTCTTGAAATTCTATGTTCATACAGATGACCGCCTGTTGTCATCATTGTCATCTAGAACACTGGCAAGACTCGGGAAACCATCGAGACAGGAGTGAAACCTTCATCTCCACAATGAGTACAAAGATACCATAACAAGGTACTTGCATCAGACCCACTAATAGGTACCTGTGAGTAGTCATCAAAAACAAAAAAGAATCCCATAACCGAACTGGTGGTTCCCATTTTGATTTTGTACTATTTACAGAAAAGTTCCTAGGAGAAACAAACTCACCATAGTGGAGCATAAGGTGACCCCAAGTCAAGAAACGGGTATGGCCACCTGCAGTGAATAGATAGATGCAATGCAACATGACTTGAGAAAACAGTAAAGATGGGGAGGCGAAGCTAAGGTAAAAGAGTGCTAGAGAAACATGTTTACCGAATCGAGACAAAAGCGTGAATGATCCACTGAGCAATTACAAATACACCAGTCCACAGAATAAAGTAGGAGATACGAAACCAGGGAAATGGCTGAAAGATGAAGGCAAACAGCATCAAGCAAGTGATAGATCAGTAAAGTTTCCAAGTGTATATTCATCATTACTGTAAAATGTGATATAAATTGAGGACACATAAGACTGCATGCCAGCATTTACCAGACAATTCAGCGCAGTGTCACCAAGGACGAAAACAGCGTTCAATGAATGCATCAGAAATGTCATCTGACATATGAATTCAAGGAAAAAACAAATTGGACGTGAGTCAGGAGCTCAAATGTAAAGTTCAATGGTGGCAGCCAGCGGCTTCATTCTACATCTGACAAATGCATAGCATTACTCACAACATGCAAATCGTAATCGTAGATGGTGAGAAACGGAAAGATGATCCACCAGTAGACACAGTCCGTAAGGACCACCGCTCCAGCAATCAGCTGTTCACCATAAACACAACCAATAATTGTTAGCAAACCTACAACAACAAAAACCATAACCCACTCCAGTAGGCAATCCACTCCTCGAAACCTTCTCAGGATAATAAAGTCTGGAAAGAAGATGGTAAATACTGGATTCGAGTGGTGCTCACTTGGAAGAGGACTTGAAGTAGATGACCCCATATGCCAGCTTTTGGAACATCATAGTTCGGGTCATCAAAATTTGCACCAATTCCAATGTTGCTAATCCCAGTTGCTTCCCCATATGACAGTGGGATGTAAGAATGAGATCCTCCATTATTGGAGTCTGTTTCTGTGTCAGAGAGATGAAGTCTTTGACCAAATTTTCGACGTTGGTAGCATCCGTAAAAGGACAATGCTGATCCGAGCTAGAAGCAAAACTTGACAGACATAGGGTGATGCAGTAAAATTGAAATCCCAAATCCATCAAAACAAAGAAAGAAATAAGTAGTACTGAGTAGACAGTAGCTATGCAAGAGAAGTTGGAAATCATACCCCGAAATAAATCGCAACCAGTATAAATGTCCACCTGTATAGTATAGCCAGCAAAAAATGTCAATGTTTTCCATAGACGAAGAAGCTGAACAAGCTGTGAACATACAGACTCTAGGTGTTTCATTGCTCTTCATCTCAATGAATTGAATGATATAATACTATATGATCTATATAATACTATAAAACTGAAGTTCCTTGACTTTATTGAACATAGAAGATAAATTGTAGCTCGAGAACAAGGGAAGAAAAGGATGGCTCACTGAGTATAGTAGAAGAAAAGAACCGTAGCTCCATGAATCATGACATCAAAAATCAGAAACAGAGAGAAACACAATGAAGGAGATAACCCGAAAACCCAACAGCCAGGAAGGGTGAATTTGCTTAAGACAAGTCCTCCAAGCATCATCATCAACATACTTCCGATCCTCCTCCTTGGGGGCTAGTAGTAGTTCCTGTGTCCTAGTAGCACGTTTAGGCAGGTCTGAAGAAGAACTTTCACTTCTCCAGATCACATAAGATGCCATTGACATAGATGAGAAGACCCATATTACACAAAGTAAGACTCTCCAGTTGAACCAGTAACTTAAATTGGTAGTATCAGCTGTAACTGTTAGCTCCACCATCCTGGAATAGAGAATCTGCAAAGCCAATGGTCCTGGACAGTTTTTTATGCAACTCTTTTTAGTATCACTTGGATGTATATAGGGAATGCAAGTATCAAACGAATTAGAAAAGAAATCTCCAATAACCTGAGACAGCAATTTTGGCTCCTAATTAAGTTTGGAAACACCAGTTCTTTTCTTTTAATAATTATTCTGCGGTATCACCAATTCATAAAAGCTGAAAAGTCAAAGAAAAAGAAGATCAATGGGAATTAACAGTTGATGCAGTCAATAGTATCGTAATTCGTTTAATAGACAATGGAGGTGCCACATAATAAAAAACAATTAGAAGCTGAAAGTTTATATGACAAGGAGAAGAATCTGCCAATATTTCTTTATCTTACGATCAGTATGGCTTGGTTTCCTTGCTCAGGGAATAAAGACCAATCATATTACTCAAGGCCAACAATGACCCACCATATCTATCAGCACTTATGACGGAACATAAAATAAAGTAAAAAGCCGTTATCACCGTTAATCTCCTTCTCCTTCAAGCACTGAGTATCGTTCCAATTGAAGAATGAAGATCCCTCAATGACATACACCCAGAAAAGAAATTAGTTCAAAAGTAAGAGGGAAGATGCTCTCCGACGAATCTTCTCACAGCACAAACGCAAGCAGAAGAACAAGAGAAGCAAATAAAATAGTTCAATCGCCCCTGCCGGCACTTCCTTTCGTCTTCCTGCTCAAGTGTATTACTAATAATGTTTATAAACAAGTAATTTCCTCTTTACCTGGTGGGCTCTGCTGCGATAGTGAATGGATAAAACCTGTAAGCGGTTTTCTTTGTCCTCCAAGTTCCAATTGACACTGCATCTCAACAGAGAGACCTGTTTTTTTAATGGCAGTCATAGAATTAGGACGAGGAGGGCAGCATGAGAGACGGCCACGTGGGTGGACTTGATGACACCGCACTTTGATTAATCACAGACGCACTAAACGGCATCGTAACAATTTAGATAAGGACTGGGTTTCTTCTCTTTTGTTCGAAAACGTGTTCCTCTAGTGTTTGAATATTCATAAAATGACAACAAAAATATTTCGAAAAGAGATCAATTTTTTTAAAAAGCAAAAATATCACTATGTTAACAAACAATTTATAATTTCATGAGATGTCATGAACAGTTTTACCAAGATATCTTACAGAGTAGCCCGCACGACATAGTGCAGTCGGATACTTGGGATTGCTGAAAGTTTGTCAAGATGCATTGCTCTCGTGTTTAAATTCTGCTCAACGCACATTGGTTCGGAGGAACCCAATGGTGCTCAACGCACATTGGTTCGGGGAACCCAATTGGTGGCAGTTGGTTTAATTCTCCAATGGCGGCAGCGGGGTTCGTCCATAATGATCTAGGCACCCTATGAGGTCACGGTTACTATATCAGTCAAAATATATAAAAGTATAAAACTAAAGAAAATTAGTAAAATATAATAATATATCTATAAGCATTATAATATAAAAAATATCAAATTAATTTCATGTTCAAAATCATGAAAAATAACATGGAGCAAAACATATTAAAGGATAAAAAAATTATTAATTAATAATATATATAAATTTAGACTTAAAATAATTCATAGGAAAAGGAATTAAGCATATAATGAGAATCCTATTAGAATAAAAATAATAGTTATTTATTTTGTGCTGTGAAGTTTTTATTTACAGCTTAGAATATATTTTAGGTATAGAAAGTATAAAATAAAAATTAAGTATATAAGTAAGATTTAAGAAAATAATAAATTAGAAGAAACATTTTAGCTGTGAAAATAAAATAAAAATTCTATTAAAACCATGCAAATAATTGATTCTTTATTTGAGTTCTAAGATTTTTCAATGTTTCTTGTCTCATTAATCTTAATGTTTCTTATCTCATTAGAATAACGAAATTCAATCTAAGAGTATATATAATAATAGCACAAAATTAATCTAAGAGTATAATAATAGCACTAGATTGGTTTTAACAATTTTTGGAGAAATGATCTATTCATTCACTAAAATATCTCTTTATTCACTATAGTAGCTAGTGAGCGTCTATTATGAAGTATCGCTCTATTTTAGTTCAGGCGATTTGGGGAGTACTAGTGTACGAGGAGTGATGCATGACAGTAGAAGGGACGTGCGAGTTACCGTCTTTACTCCATGTAATCTCGGTATTAAAGGCATAGAGGAGTTAAAAAAGAATAGTTTAAATCCTAATAGTAAGGATGATCTAAGGGTAATTAGGTGGCCACGTTTAAAGAAAGGGTATGTGTCTTCATCTTAGGCTAAGCAAATCTATCATCTTTGTGGCGGGATTTTTCAACTACTCTCTACAGAGTTCTTCATCGTTCTAGTTGAGAGACCTTGGGATATTGACCAAAAGCCTTCTCATGGAAATCCGAGTCTGGTAATTATACGGTGGATAGTTTGGTGTGGTTTTGCTAGTTCAGAATGAGGTTGAAGCTGGATGAAATTGTGTGAGCTTGGAAGGGCTGGATATAACAAAAAAGAAAGTAGCAAATAACAATACAAGCTCTTGAAGGAACTTCTCTGTCTCATAGAAGGGATGTTGTCGAAGTAGTCTAACTTGAAGCTCCACCCCGGGGAACTAGAAAAAGTTGAAGGGGATTTGCTGAGACAAGATCCCTGCAGTTCAGAGATAGTTAATACGTTGTTTGGTAAGATCTGGCATCCTAGCAAAATCTCGGCTAAAGCTCTTCAGAATTTCTTAGTTAACATTTGGAAACCAAAGGTTTACTTCAAAGCTAGTGAGATGGGCTATAATATGTTTACCTTCTTATTCACATCAGGAAGTGATATGAGAAATACTTTAACTAATGGCACTTGGAATTTTCACAACAGACTTTTGGCGATCATGCCTATAGATCCTTCTATCCATATGGATGAACACGATCCTAGAAAGATTAAGGTTTGGGTTGGAATACACAATCTCCCAATGATGTTCTTTAATAAAGCTTTTGATGTCACTCTAGGAAACAAGATAGGAGTTTTTGTGAGTTGCTCTGATAGCTTAATCCTCTATCTGCTAAAGTTTTGAAAGTCATAGTGGAGATCAACATTACAGAATGTTGGTGATACAAGATGGAGTGAAAAATCGATGTCGTAGGTTATCTTATGAGAACCTTCCTCATTTTTGTTTTAGTTGTGGAAGGGTTGACCATATGATAGTAGAGTTTTGTATGAAGAAAATAAACAAGATGAGCCAGAAAGGTATGGAGTGTGGTTGAGATTAGAATTTGTTGGGTCTATAGCTGCTTTGACTGAATAGTTTTTGATGAATCAGAATCTGAATCTCTTGGGAGTCCTAGAGGCTGATACGGGTATCAAAGTTTTAGGCCCCATTCTTTTGCATTCATTTCAGTTGGTTTATGATTTATCAGTTCGGTTCATCAGTTCAGCTCATTCTTTTCCAGTATTATGGTCTATAAAAAAACTACCCACATAGCTTTTTTTAAAACGGTATTAAACTCCCACACCTAACGAGTGGTGGCTTATTCAATGCGCCTGATTTTTTTTTCTCGTTAAAATTTCGGTGCCCCACTCCCATTACTTTCGCCCTGCATCTTCTTACACCAACCAGTGAAAATGGAACGCACCTCGACTGGATAAGGTTAGCACTGTCTACCGCCAATCCTTAAAATTCTTCCCACATTTTCCATGTTTCCCTTCATCTTTTGTCGTTATCTAACTTCCTCTTCAATGTCGGTGTTGTAGGTGGAGACCAGGGTACGCAACGTTAACAGGTAAGAAAACGGAAAACCTATTTTATTTTTGAACTGTTTCTTTACCAACTTCAAATCGACAAGAACAACAACGCCAAGATCTGGAAAATCTGTAGAAGGATTTTACTGCCGTTGAGACACTTGTGCTAGATCTGTGACAAATTTTTTGAATCTCAACAGGGTGACACATTCGAGCTGCTGTTGCCCGTTTTAAATCTCTCCTCCATAACTAGTTCAAACCACTTCGGTGAGCTTAATTTTCTTGATTTGTTGTACTAATGTAGTTATTCTGTTACGCATTACAAACAAACTGACAACATTGCTGTAAATACAGTAACCAGTCACAAGTCTGCAGCAAGTATCGACTGAGGTAAATTGCTCCTCATACCTTCTTACCATTTTCTATCTTGTTCTGCATATAGACTGCAAAAACTTCTTCTCCATTAGTGCGAACTGCGACATGTCTGAGGCTTACTTGTGCCTTGTTGTAAAAAAATGCGTTCTGGCAACCAGCTGCGTGCTAAAATTTTTTAAGCGTATGATTCCTCCATGTGTGTGTGCTTGCAAACTGTGAAACTAAGTTCAAACACAACTTTATTTACTTATTAATGTTCAACGTACACACAAAAAATGATTAGTACCCACTGCAATGGCGAGAAACAATGGGAATGATGGCAATATGGGCGAAAGGCCAAGGGTTACATTTAGGTGGAGTGTCTTTGACATTGAGTTACTGCTGACTATAATGGTGGAGGCTGCTGAGTCCCAGGTAGGCAGAGGTGGGAACTTGACTGGTTACAAACAGAAATGGGATTTAGTCACCAAAAGGTTGAATACAGTAAGGGGTCAACCACCTGTGCTGACCAAACATCAGTTGAAAAATAAGAGTGAGCACGTGAAGAGCATGTGGCGAAACTGGAAGAAATTAGTCAGGGATGAAACTGGTTTGGGATGGAACCCAGACACCAGAAGTGTCTCCTTTCCACCAGAATGGCTGGGGAGAGAAAAAAAAGGTGAACACTATTTACGGGTGATTCATTAATGTTGTTTTTTAACACAAATACAATTGCTGAGGATATGCTACTGATCACAGGAAAGCAAGGAGCTGGCAAAGTTATGTGAGGAATCATTGTTCCCTCTGCATCTACTTTCTGAGATGGAACTGCTGTGGGGCCAGGCTCATGCCACTGGTGAGTTTAGTGCAAGGCCAGGGGGTAGTCAGAATCCTCAACATTCTGCTGGAAACATGGGCAGCAATGCAAACGGAGCAACAAGTGAAGATGAAACTGAAGAGGCAAGGCAGGAGAACATGATCCCTCCTTGTCACATAACATATGCAGACACTGAGACTCCCTCTGCAATGGAAATCTCGGATGCTAATGGTACCGACAGCAGGGCCTCCCTTTTCAGCACAGCTATGGGACAAGCAGCACCAAACAATGGTGAAGGGAACACTGATGCAGTGCATGGTTATGCCAACATAGGATCTCAGCCACTGATGAATCTACTGACCCAATTCACTCCTACTGGTAGGGGGCTCACAAGTCCCTGCCCAGTTTGCAAACCATGGTCTTGGGTCTAGTTCCAGGGGACCTAATCATCAAGGAGGTCCATCCGCCCCAACAGGAGAAGCTGAGTACTATGATGATGTTGCTAATTATCTGCAAAGTGGAGATACTGGAGGAAACCCTAACAGAAGGAAAGGCAAAGAGCCAGCTTCTGGGGAAGGGGGTAGTGATAAGTGGTGAAAATATATACTTTTATGAGTCATCTTTACATGCATTTTATATGGTTTATGACATAATTTCACCACTTTATAGAGTATTTTATTTATATTAGTGAATTTATATATTTTTATTATATTTTAGGTGAATGCTCAATTTAACATTATTTACCGCTGCGCAAGCAAGCAGACAAGCTACCCGTCGCAAGCAAACAAGCTACCTGCTGCAAGCAAGCAGGCTACCTGCTACAAGCAAGCAGGCTACCTGCTGCCTCCAACCATGCTCCAGCCCAGCCATGCAAATATGTCGTACATGGAATTTACATATCCATGCATATCAATTGGTTCAGCCATGCACGTATATTCTTGCTCACCAACAAAGAAAAGTGGACTGCCACGTGAGATAATGAAAAAGGTGGGCTTTGAATTTTTCAATGCTTGAACGAGAAAAGTCGAGACAGACTCGAAAGAAAAAAAGAGGGAAGGACGGGACGCGATTAAAAAAGAGAGGGGGGAGATATTGGACGGACGGGCTCGGGAGGACAGAGAACAAACAGAGGAGACAGAAACAGAAGGAAAGAAAGGAGAGGCGGGGTCGAGACGAGAAAAGCGATAACGGGGAACAGAAGAAGAAAAGGAGAAAGGACCCCATCTCCATTAAAGCTTCTTCAACAACCCATGGCTATCTCTTTTACTCTTCTTCTCTTTACTTCTTTAATGTCTGAGTAGTACTATTTTGTACCATTGGGATGGGGTTTGACCCCAAATCCCCAAACTAGCATGTAAAACCTAATTTGCTTAAATATAGTTGTTTTGTCTCTCTAAATTTAATTAATGTGCTAGATTGATCACCTTTGTGCATTTGTGGTTTCTTCTAACTTCATACATGTGTGATTTAGAGATTTTGGCCAAGAGAGAGACAAACCCTAGATTTTTCCTTCTTTAATTAGTTGGTGGATTTAGTGCTATTGTTAAGGGCTTGTGTTTAATGCTATCTAGTGATGTTTATCCAACCTAACCGAAGGGTTTATTTAACTAGATAAGAATTGACTTTCACCAGGATTTTAGAGTTAGTCATAACTTTAGTCCTAATAGACAACTAGAGCAAATTGGGATAGAATGTTATGTTTGGGAGTATTTGGGCGATTACACTTTCCCGGGGTACATCTTCATTTCAATCCATTAAAATACCACTTTAGTTTAATTGTTTTCTATTTTTATTACTAAACCGAATCACTAAGCTTGCCTCCGGCTAAACCCATATTTTTACCGTTTTTAATTGAACAACTAAATACCGAGACTAGGGAGATAGAACCAATTTCCTTGTGGATACGACACTTGTTGTACTACATCGAATAGGTGCACTTGCCTACTCTTTGCATATATTTATATATTTTGTGATATATAGTATTTGCCCAACAAGTTTTTGGCGCCGTTGCCAGTTCCCCAGTTTCGGTATTTTATTTTTGTTTTTGTTTACTTTTGTTTTATTGTTAGTCTTTGTTTATATTTTAGTTTTTATTAGTCCCTGTTTATATTTCCTTATTTCTAACAGTTAGCATTTTTTGTTTTGGTGTTTAGGTACCTTCTTCTCCCCTTGTGTATGCCAAGCACCCGAGCTCGTGGTTCTCCGCTTGTCAGTCCGAGACCCGATCTTGAGCGCTTCCTACTAAGAGCTAGAAGGGATCTAAGAAGTACCCATGGCGGACCTAGACCAACCAGAAATGAAAACAACGGGCACAATCAAGGAGACAACTACAGCCCACCCTCAAGCTCTAAGTGACTACTATCAACCATGCACTGAGGGTAGAGCTTCAGCCATAGTCCTTCCAGAGTTAACACCAGAGGAGAATGGACAATGGACATTCAAAACGCACTTCATTACGGTTACCCGAGACTTGGGAAGGTTCAGTGGAGCGAATCCAGACGATGCACCAAACCACTTGAGCCTCTTCCCGACTTTTGCAATTCTTTTGGAAAAACTGGTGCCGTAAAGGAAAGGATAAGACTACAGTTATTCCCTCACTCTCTTCAGGACTCAGCTTCAAGATGGTACAGAAGCCTCCCCTCAAAATCAATCCACACTTGGGCTCAGATGGCTCAGAAGTTTCTTGCAAAGTATTACCCAACCAGCAGAACAAGACAGTTGATTGGTGAGATCAATACTTTCACTCAAGAGCCAGGGGAAACATTATATGATGCATGGGACCGTTTCAAAGAAATGTTGATGAATTGTTCTCATCACGGACTAGACGATCAGTCTCTTTGCCTTTCTTTCTTCAATGGGTTGGACGATACTAATCGACTCCTTGTGAACTCCTCGGCTGGAGGAAGTTTTATGAACAAATCACCTCAAGAAGCGATGGAGCTCCTTGAGACCATGACCAACAACACAAGGCATGGGCGAAGAACAAAGGTAGAGCTCCTAGGGCAGCAGGCCTACTCCATGTCGAGCCTACTGATCACCTCTCAGCTCAGATCTCCTCTCTCACTAAGATGGTCGAAAAACTAGCAACTGCCCAGAAAGAAAGTGTTAAGTCTGCAGCTCCTTCTTTCCTCAAATCAACCTATGGAGGGATGCGCCATTTGTGCGGGTCCCCATGAAACTCATCATTGCGAGGGGAAGAGCTACGTTAGTGATCATGAGAACGTGAGCTATGTTAGTAACCGTCCCATGAACTCATACAACAACAACAACCCCATGGAGAAATCACCCAAATTTTTCATGGAGGAACAATGATCAAACCCAAGGAGGACCGAGTAATACTTCCAACAACTCAATGGGATATAAACCTCAAGAGTCATACCAAGCAAACAACTCTCAAATGGGGTATAGACCTCAAGGTGGCCCACCGGGGTTCAAGCAACAACAACAACCCCCCTCTTCTTCTGATGGCAACTTAGCTAGGATGGAAGCCATGATGCAAAACATGCAGAGTATGACGATGAACTTCATATCGACCACCCAAACTAAGTTCACCGAGCAGGAAGCATTCAATGCCAACCAGACACAATTCAACCAGAGTATCAAAACCCATTTGGATCATCTCTCTCAGCAGTTTGAGCAGTTTGTACAAAGGGCACCTGGCACCTTCCCTAGCCAACCAAAGCCTAATCCAAAAGAGCAACTGAAGGCCATCTTTGTGAGAGAAAGTGTTGAAGAAGAGGTTGAAGGGGTAAATGCGATTGAAGCTTCTGAAATTCACCCTCTTCATCAAGAATGGGCTATGTCCATTGAAGCATCAAAAAGAAAGATAGCCCAACTTGAAGCTTCTTCAAAAATTCATGAGCATAACCTTCAGTATGAGAGGGAGCACCTTGAGAGGCTTCTTGCTGATTATGCGGAAGAAAAAGCCAAAAGTTGAAGGATGAAGAGGAAAAGATAAAGGCCATCACCTTGAGAAGTGGTAAAAAGACAAAAGAGATCCAAATCTCACAAAAGTCAGGTGCAGCCGAGAAGGATGATGAAGAAAGAGCTGAGGTGCTAGAAAGGGAAAGTTCTTCAAATGCTCCCATAGACCCACCTGCAAGAAAACCCTCTCCTTATGAACCACCCATGCCTTTCCCTAACCGAGCCAGAATACATAAGCTTGATGCTGATTACGGGAAATTTCTTGCATCGCTTAAACAGTTAAGTGTCAACATCCCATTTGTGGAGCTAATCGCCACTATGCCAAATTATGCAAAATTTCTCAGGCATCTCATATCAAACAAAACAAAACTGGCCGAGGTTGGAACTTGCTCTGCCATCCTTCAACACCATCTACCTTCAAAATGCAATGATCCGGGTAGTTTTACCATCCCAGTCATGATTGGAAGTACCTCATTTGAACATGCCCTATGTGATCTAGGTGCCTCCATCAACTTGATGCCTCTCTCTACCTTCAAGAGGCTGGGAATTGGTGATCTAAAGAAGACCAAAATGACCCTTCAGCTGGCAGATGGGTCTACTGTATACCCAAGCGGAGTGGTAGAGGATGTCATCATCAAGGTGGAGCATTTATACTTCCCATGCGACTTTGTCATCATGGATATCGAGGAAAGCCCCACTACACCCCTCATCCTTGGTAGACCTTTCCTTGCCACAGCTGACACACATATTGCAGTAGCGGAAGGGACCATCACCCTTAAGGCTTATGATGAGAAATTGGTCTTCACCACTGCAAGGTCTCCAAACAACAAGGCTGCAACTGCCAAGGTCATCAACAAAAAGGCACAACCACCTCAATCAACTTCACTTCTCTTCTTTTCCTTACCTGAGGGAATGGCCATCAGTACCGATTACCCACCAGACACGCATGAAAAAAAAAAGCGGGGTAAACAAGAAAAAGGAAACCATTCACCAAAATGGAAACCCAAAGATGTCTTCACTTCTTGCTTCGGGTACTCTCCTCACACCCATCCTCGGGTGATTAAAAAAAAGGGAGGTAAGGTCTAGCCAAAGACGTTAAAGAAGGGCAGCTTTCCGGGAGGCAACCCGGATTTCATTTCATTTCATGTCATATCTTTAAAATTTCTTTAGTTTAGCACTTCTAAAATATTTTGAACTCTTGTGAGTTAATGGGCTTTTTGAGCACTCCTCGGAAGTGCATTTTTGTGCCCAAATTGGTGTTGTTTGTGTTGTGAATATTTTGGAAACAGGTGTGCCCCTATGAAAAAGGGATGGATTTAGGAACAATTTCAAAGGAAACTCTGGCGAAATTTTTCCAAGGACCTTCATCTCCAATGATCGAAGGCTGCGCCTCATCGACCCCGGACACTCTCAAGTGTGGGGGAATCCCGTCTTCAGTCTGCACCTTATCAGGGGAGTACTAGTTTCACCCTTCTTTTTAATTTTGCACAATACATATCATACACCTTTTTGTTAAACTCTATGCAAGTGCTTCGAAAAGGTCTTTTGTTTCTCCCTTCGTTACTCCTTGAACAATGAGGACATTGTCCCATTTAAGTGTGGGGGAGACGACCTTTTCTTTTTGCGCACTGCTCAATTTCCTTATGCTTATCTATTGCTTCCACTTAGGAGTTACATTTAAATGTAAGCAAGTTTTTCTTTGAATTCTTGGGATTTTTCATCAAAAATTTTCAAAAAATTCTCTCTTGAGGAGCATGTATATGCGGTGCAGCCATAAAACCTTATCTTGGTGAATTTTTATTGCTTAGGGGTTCTTTCTATCTTCTCTCTTAGGGATTGCTAAGGGGTGCTTCTTTGTGAAAATCTAAAAAGGGACTTGTGAGACACCATTGGTAACCAACAAAATGAGAGTTGAGTGTTCTTTAATGCAAAGGCTAAAATGCCTAAATATATCTCCTCATCTCTTATGCAAAAGTGAAACAAATGCATACATCTATTTTTCCTTTTGTTTTCTCCTCAATGCCCATTCTTGAGAGAAGTTGGCCATGGTAAAAGTTCTCCAAGTCACCTAATCTTTATAACTTTGAAGCACTCTAGATCATACCCCGAAACTCTATCTTTTTATTTTTACCCGAAGCACACCCATGTCACCATGATGAGGTCGGTTCGCACTCCTCATGAGTTTTCCACCATTTTGTTCACTCAAATCCAAGAATTCATCTAAACACTTGCTTGCTTTAAATATTCTCCTTCTTGTGGGTTCCTAGTTTTGCTTGAGGACAAGCAAAAAGATAAGTGTGGGGGAGTTGATAAGTGGTGAAAATATATACTTTTATGAGTATTTACATGCATTTTATATGTTTATGACATAATTTCACCACTTTATAGAGTATTTATTTATATTAGTGAACTTATATATTTTTATTATATTTTAGGTGAATGCTCAATTTACATTATTACCGTGCGCAAGCAAGCAGACAAGCTACCGCGCAAGCAAACAAGCTACCTGCTGCAAGCAAGCTACCTGCTGCAAGCAAGCAGGCTACCTGCTGCAAGCAAGTAAGCTACCTGCTACAAACAAGCAGGCTACCTGCTACAAACAAGCAGACTACCTGCTACAAGCAAGCAGGCTACCTGCTGCCTCCAACCATGCTCCAGCCCAACCATGCAAATATGTCGTACATGGAATTTACATATCCATGCATATCAATTGGTTCAGCCATGCACGTATATTCTTGCTCACCAGCAAAGAAAATTGGACTGCCACGTGAGATAATGAAAAGGTGGGCTTTGAATTTTTCAATGCTTGAACAAGAAAAGCCGAGACAGACTTGAAAGAAAAAAAAGAGGGAAGGACGGGACGCGATTAAAAAGAGAGGGGGGAGATATTGGACGGACGGGCTCGGGAGGACAGAGAACAAAAAGAGGAGACAGAAACAGAAGGAAAGAAAGGAGAGGCGGGGTCGAGACAAGAAAAGCGACAACGGGGAACAGAAGAAGAAAAGGAGAAGGACCCCATCTCCATTAAAGCTTCTTCAACAACCCATGGCTATCTCTTTTACTCTTCTTCTCTTTACTTCTTTAATGTCTGAGTAGTACTATTTTGTACCATTGGGATGGGGTTTGACCCCAAATCCCCAAACTAGCATGTAAAACCTAATTTGCTTAAATATAGTTGTTTTGTCTCTCTAAATTTAATTAATGTGCTAGATTGATCACCTTTGTGCATTTGTGGTTTCTTCTAACTTCATACATGTGTGATTTAGAGATTTTGGCCAAGAGAGAGACAAACCCTAGATTTTTCCTTCTTTAATTAGTTGGTGGATTTAGTGCTATTGTTAAGGGCTTGTGTTTAATGCTATCTAGTTATGTTTATCCAACCTAACCGAAGGGTTTATTTAACTAGATAAGAATTGAATTTCACTAGGATTTTAGAGTTAGTCATAACTTTAGTCCTAATAGACAACTAGAGCAAATTGGGATAGAATGTTATGTTTAGGAGTATTTGGGCGATTACACTTTCCCGGGGTACATCTTCATTTCAATCCATTAAAATACCACTTTAGTTTAATTGTTTTCTATTTTTATTACTAAACCGAATCACTAAGCTTGCCTCCGGCTAAACCCATATTTTTACCGTTTTTAATTGAATAACTAAATACCGAGACTAGGGAGATAGAACCAATTTCCTTGTGGATACGACACTTGTTGTACTACATCGAATATGTGCACTTGCCTACTCTTTGCATATATTTATATATTTTGTGATATATAGTATTTGCCCAACAGGTAGTAGCAAGAAAAAATCAAGAGGCAGTGCAAAGGGAAGGGCTGGTGATGAATTTCAACGTTTGGGTAATGTTGGTGAGAATCTAGTTGACAAGTTTACAAACATTGAGAGGTTGTTTCACACATTCCAGACAACTACTACTGCCCAAGACACTGTCATAGATGTGGACCAGGCTGCAGCTATTTTGAGGGGTGTTCAAGGACTGAGCATCCATGAGTTTGCATTTGCAATAACTGCAATCAAACACAGAGAGAACATACAAGGCTTACAAAATCTAACAGGGGATGCTGAGATTATTGAGTGGGTCCGTCATTTGCACTACTCTGTCTATGAAGGGGTGGATCATTAGAATCGAGCTTAAGTACCCCCATCTTTTGGCTCTAGCGTGGCATTAGGCTAGACTGTATTATATTAACTAATGCTAACTTGATGGTAGTAGTTAGGTTGTGCTAATGGGCTTTGTTGTTTATTGACCTGGTAAAACACCAGCAGTTATGGCGTAGGTTTAGTTACTGTCTACATGCCAAACTTTTGTTTTTTGTGATTCCTGCTAGGGGAAATGACTGTTGGCATTAGTATTTAGTCCATGCAGTAGTGCTTTGCTTCAGAACTATCTGGATAATGAAAGTAGTATTGTCTCTGTTTAAACCAATTCTCACTAACTTAACACATGTCCACCATTTTTGGTTATGCAACAGCCATGGAAACAAATCCAAATGTAGCTGCCATACTTAGAAAACGGTTAATGGAGAGTAAGGAGGATCTTTTTAAATATATGATACTAGTGGCCTATGAAGAGTTTGAGGCAGAATTTTGAACACTTTAGCTGCATGCCACTATGACCACATTAGGGAGTTTGCAACGTCTGGGTTAAAAAGAAAGCGCCACAGTTGCCATATCTGCTGCAAGAATGGTTTTTTGGAGCAAGCATACTACTTCTTTATGGAGCTGAAAATTACATATAATTTCTCACTTGCAAACCACATTGAGAATATGTGTTGTGGGACAATGATGCCTGACTACGACCTCATTAACAGAAGAGAAGGAAAGTTGACAGAGAACATGGCTGTCATGAGGTTGAAAAAAGAAGGGTTTAACCTATGGGGAGTTCATTTACGCTACTGGGTTGATGGAAGATCCAACTTACAGGGACATTCTACAGTGTCTGGTTAGTGATGAAGAGGTCTGTCTGGTGGTTAGGACACAGAAGGAGTTGGACCAAAAAGGGAAGTGTAAGGTTGATTTCATCTAGTATGTCGTGTTTGTAGTTCATATTACTTAGCATTTCATTATTACAGTAGAGTTGCTGGATTTTAAATTTGTTACATTGCAGTCAATGTATTACCAGAGTGGTGATGAGAATAACAAGTAGTTGCAATTCTCTTGGCACTGTTGACTATGTTATTGGTCTGCAACCAATGTTTTTTGTTTTGTTTATTGCTTGTGTGGGATAAAAATTTTTAATACACTAACAGGGTAAAACTCAAACATAAAATACCATATTTCCATTTCATTCAAAGTTAACCGTCACAGACTAAACAATAATAGCAACACATGTGATGGTGAGGGTTACACCACACAAAAAGTTGCCTTTAGGGAAATAAAAAAGACACACAAACACGTAGGAATATCAGAACTACAACATTGGTACATAACAACATTTTTTAGAGAAATCTGATAGGCAACAAACACAACCCTTGAACTCTTTTAGGCAACTACTGTTGTGCACATGCAGACTCCACCTCCTCTGGAAACTCTGGCATTCCATCTTCCCCAATTCGAACAGTGAAGCGTGGTGGTAGACTTCCTGCAAGTTCTTCTGGGAATTGAGCTGTGAAATGTGGTGGTGGCCTTGAAACCGTATCCGCTGGTGTTGGAATGTTGGAAGGCAATGTCTCAGAGGCTGTAGCAGATACATTGACTGGTAGTTGAGTGGCTGAGTTGTTTGTCTCCGTACCCATGTTAGGATTCAGACAATCACTCCTCCTATGAGGTGCTTGATTACCTTTTTTCTTCCCACGTTTGCCATCATTTCCTCTACTGCTCTCACCTTTTTGCCCTGACTTTTCCATTAGTAGTGGGGTTGTGGTGATGGGATCTTGAAATATAAGTGACTGAATCTATCAAGTAGTTGCGATTAATATACGGATTTGATCTGCCTGTTTGAGGATAGGGGTGCAACATTAATGTGAGTGGTTGGAAACAGTTGCAGTCAGCACTGATAAATTTTTGTTCACCATACCAAGGCATTTTGAAATAGTAAATTAGTGTACGTTGACTGCAGTTTATATATCCAATGAACCACCATTAATTATTGTTAGGTTTCAGTTGTTGAACATTTACCCCTTGATGTGAAACAGCATGGCTTACAGTTTTTTGTACAAAATTTATATAGGGCTTCAGAATTAACTGTTGTGATTCATGAGGCGTTGGGTGAAAGTAGGAAATAGGGGGTGGTATAGGTCATTAATGTTTGCAGTTTTCCAACACGTAATTGTGCAGTTTCAGCTGTTACAGAGTAGGCACACTTCCATTTGCATGTACTGACCATTACTTCAAACATGTTAAAGAAGTGTAACATTATTTTAATAACCCCGATACCTCCCAAATAGTTTACTTTTTTTCCTTTTTGATGTTACAGTAAACACCATTACTGACTACTATGTTGTGTTCATGTTGCTAAATGTTTATTTTATTAACTGCAGTTGGAAATATGCCGACGATTACACCTGAGCAAGCGAAATGCATTTTGGACAGAATTAGACATGACCCCCAGAAAATGAGATCTTTTATTGAAGCAATTAGAATGGACATTGTTAGCTTGACAAAGGAAGCCATTCAGTTTATGGCATTATCAACTGAATTTCTGAGTACTCAAATGAGAATACCAGTGCATACATCTGTTTTGAATGGTGCAAACAGGGAAAATGTTCTACTAAAACTAAATTGATAAACCTAGAAATTAATAAAACGAAAAGCCTGTCGGGTTGCAAAAATCCGAGTCACTATAGTATAGAAAGTTAAGCAACCAGGTATCGAACCACGGGACTTGAATAAATAAGCCTAAGTCCTAAGAAAACTGGAAATTTAGGGGGGTTGTGAATTGTTTTTGTAGCTGAATTGAGAAAACGCAGATCAAAGGTTAAATAAACGATTAATGAAAGTAAATGTTAAGATTGGTAAAATGAATGGAACTCCGGGTTTGGGCTGTTCTTTGCTGGATAAATCTAGTAAAATCTACAATTCAATTATGAGAAGCGAGAAGGCCAATTCTTAAGCTCTCTTCGATCCTAAGTCTTATTTAAAGGAAGAGCTCACCTATCAGAACTTGTCAACTCTAATCTAGAAGTGGCAAAACACATATAGGCGGATTACGTGCGAAGAATTATTAGCTTTTGTAGGAAAAATTATCTATCCGACTAATCTTTCCCCAAATCTCCAGGTTAACTCGAACTTCCTATTAGTCACCTTGTCTGTTCCTAACAGGATTCGCAAGACAACTCTATAAATGCGCAAATTTAATAGAGAAGATGAATGATAATCATTAACCTAGAAACAATCCATTACAATCCCATAATCAAATTACAGAAATTCTAACTAAATTGTATCCATCGTGAACAACCCTACCCCAGAGTCAATCCTTACTAGCCAGACATTACAAAGAAGCAGATAAATACAATCAAAAGAGAATTCATCTAAGGGAAGAAAAACCCTCGAATTGAACGGTTATCCAAACTCAGAGACTGCCGGCGCAAGGTTGAAGACGATGGTCTGACTCCCTTCTGTCGAAGCTCCTCCAAAATGATGATGATGTGCTTGGTGAATGTGGATGAAGGTGAAGCTGATGCTGATGGTGTGGATGAGTGGAAAGAGCGTTGTTTACCAGCGTGAGAGTGTCGTGATGTAATGATAGGTAATGTGTTCCCTCCTTCACTCAGATTAGGTCACTTAAATAGAATTTCCTTCTCTTTTCCCTTCAAAACGCCGAACTTCTGGTGAGAATTTAGTCGCGTCCGAACATTGGTCCGACCTTCAATGTTCGGACACATTGTTTTGAGCGCTCCAGTTCCAAAAATCTCGACTTGTGTCCGAACTTGGATGTTCGGACACAAGTTCAGACATGCAGCGTAAGTCAGAGTTTCGACTTTTCCCATTGTGATTCTCGAACAGTGTCCGAACTTCGAAGTTAGGACTGAAGTTCGGACACTTCATCAGGCACAGCACAGAACTCTCGACTTGCGTCCGAGCTTGGAAGTTCGGACACAAGCTCGGACATACCTTCAAAATCCTCTAAATTCATCGTCCTGACTCTAATTCGACCCCCGTTTGTTGCATCATCTCCCTTGTGAGTTAATCTACTATTTCCTCAGCTTTTCTCTGCATTTAACATAGAGAAAGGTATCAAGCCTGAACAAACAACAAACCAAAGGAAAACGTAAGATAAGTGTGGAATATTATCGATGCGCGTATAAGAATTAAGCATTAAAGACTAAACCATTCATATTCACACTCATCAAAACCTCCTCAACTTAACCTTTGCTTGTCCTCAAGCAAAGCAGGAGTAAGATATCTCAGAATGCCTTAGGACCAAACCTTGGGATTGCACAAAATAAGAAGGAGTTAAGCCCAAAACCACCCAAGAATCGATCTGCTCTTAACTGCATGTCTCTTAACAATGAAGCACGCTTTTAAAACAAAGATTTGAAGAAGTCAGATCACGAAGTCAAAAGTAGAGTAACTCAGAACCTTCCAACCTTTTCTCTTCTCAAACCCGAGGATGACAAGGGGGTGAAGTACTGCCATATTCAGCAGAACCTTTCAACACCACGTACTCATGATCTAATTAAAGGATTTTCATAAACATAAGACTTTAAAGAACTTCCTTTGTTTTTTTCTCTTTTGCATACATATTAATTTTTTTTCGCACAAATAATTCATCCCCCAGACTTTTTCTCAATCCTTGTAATGGTATTGGGTCTTTTATCCCAGATTAGATGATCTTAGGTAAATGGGTGATGAAGCACCCCAAGGACTTAATAACCGGATGGAAGAGGCCTGTTTTGGTTCAGAAAATAACTCAGATCAGAGGAGTACCTTGCCTTTATCCTTCATTCAGACATTCTCATCATTCCCAAGGTTCCAGGTTAAACCAGTTCTGACTCCACAACCAACTTGCCCACCGACATTTAACAAAACTCAGTCATTTCCAAAATACGAAAACACACAACTTTGAGCAAACCAACCCTTAAGGTCATCACCGGACTCGACTCCACAACTAAAGATCCACCCAAGTATTCAACACCTAGAAGCACTCTAAGGAACTTACCCCCATATAACCCAAGACCAAACAAAAATTAGTGCGGGGCTGACACATTCAGAAAGATCTCCCCCTTCCTCACACTTAATGAGGAGCAATGTCCGCATTGTTCAGAAAATTGTCACAAGAAAGAGATTGTACTAAACGTGTCAGACTCACAAGGGTGAAATGAAGAGTTATAGAGTTATACACGTTAAAGCATGGGCCGAACATAAACCAAAAAGAAAAAGAAACTGAAAACTCCCCTGATTTCTTTTGTGATTGACTGAGTAATAGGGTCTTCCTCACACTTAGTGTCCTGGTAGGGGAGAATGTTTCCTCACACTTGCTTCGAAGCAAGTGTCCGACATGGAGTCATCACGGTAAAGCATACTTGCACAAATTCAACAAACAAAACAGAGAAGTATGCTAGAAGCATCGCATTAGTGACAACCAATTCGTGCAGTTCAAGAGAAGAACAAACTAAAAACGAAATAAAGAAAAATACCACGCAAATAAACTAAAAAGAACGAAATCCAAAATAACTGAAAATAAAATCACAAAGAAGTCCAAAAATGGCTTCCAAACAAAGTAGCATAATCCATAACATCATCACTGTGGGGGCGGGTAATACGCATGCCACTGCAGAAACTGAGCGACCAGAGCCTCATAATCGTCCTGAGAGCGGCGCGCCTGCTGCTGAAGAGTCTCGATCTCCGCCTGATAGCGACGATCTATCTCCATGAAACGAGACCCTAGCTGAGTAAACTCATAGCGAGTGACCTACTCGCTCCCAGGGGCTGGCAATGCAAGAAATGCCTCTTCCTCTTCAGCTTCAGTAGGAGCGGGCTTTGACGGACCCTCACCGCCTCTCGCTGGCGCTTCTGTGGTCGCGGGGCGGCCTTCTTCCTCCATTCCCTCCTGTCAAACTCGAACCACATCTTCTTCAGGGCGCCCACATCAATAGGAGACCGCGCAGCATGCAGTCCTGCAGAAGGGATGGTGACCATCTGCCTTCGAAGTATCTGGCAGATCATGACCGGATAGCCTAGCTTGTGGCGGTCCTTGTGCTCCATAATATACTGCAAATGCAAGGAGATCACCCACGACAAGTAAGTAACCTCAGCAGCCCCAGCAAACGACGGGTTTTTAGCACTGCCTGAAGAAGAAGGAAATCGGTGTGGTTCAGGTCTGAGCTCTGACGTGGGAGAACGTTCGCAGCCAGTAGTGCGAAGAGGACTCTCTCCAGAGGGCTCTGAAGCAGATCAGCAGGGATGCCCTGCTTTGATGGGTCATCCCCTCTGCGTCGTCGTGGCCCTTGAACAATGAGTGGGGTGTAGTGGTTTATGGCTGCTGCCTTGAAGTCATGGGGGTTAAGGTGCTCAGGACGGTCGCGGGCAGGATAAGGAAGGTCCAAATAGCGAGCAATCTCCATCGTGGAGACTGTCACTCTATCACCATCAACAATTGATTTGATCTGCCCATCCTGGTAGATAGCATTCGCATAGAACATGCGCACCACCCCTTTCAGAATACTGGCCCCCATATCCAAGATTTTCCCCAACCAAATGGGGCCAATAATCCCCTCAGCCCAGCTGCTGCTCCAGCTCCGGCACCACACACCTTTCAGCACATAATATCCATCTCCTTGGCAAACCAATCTCTGGCTGCGTCGTTTCTAAATTCATCCTGCTGAGCTCGACGACCTCGAACTTGCGCCGGTTCTCCAGCCCTCTTACCACGGCCTGTAATTTGGCTCAACATCTGCTCATACAAGGGCA
>CM041782.1:141299759-141320493 GCA_023374045.1 Limonium bicolor
TCTTTGGCAACATACCTCCGCACAAGTTCGCGTTCCCAGCATAAATGGATGGATCAATAAAATTTGACAGTTGGCTGCCTGTTGGTATTGGCCCATGAAGCTTATTGTATGACAGGTTGAGGAAAGACAAGAAAGTTAAATCAGCCAAGCCTTGCGGAATCGACCCTTGAAGGTTGTTTTCTGACAAGTCAAGGGACTCCATAGATTTCATTCTGCCTATTTGTGATGGGATTTTCCCTGTGAGTTGATTGTGCGATACATTTAAGCCTATCAATCCCTGTAGCTCTGTGAGTTGTATAGGAATTGAGCCAGAAAAGTTGTTGCGAGATAGATCCAAGTTCACTAAAAGCAGAAGGTTTGTTGTGTAATCTTGTTCAATTCCCTTTATGGCTTCCACGGAACTTATAAACTCCAATTCGAGCGGCCACAATAAATATTTATAAGCAGAACACATCCCACTCAGATTACCAAAGCACTTGGGAATAGGTCCGGTTAAATGATTGTTTGCAAGGTCAATGATTTGCAAGTTATCAAATGAACACATTTGTAAAGGAACCATTCCAACTAGATGATTTGACCGCAGCCTAAGGATCATTAGATTCAAATAATCATCGAGCATACTTTGGTGCCATGACGGTATCTTTCCGTAAAAATCATTTTCTCCCAAGTCTAATATTTCCAATGATTTTGAGATGTTTATGGGGAGTTCTCCTTTCAAAGTATTATTGCTTAGGTTCAACAAATATATTTGAGGAAGCTCCCACAAAAAACTTGGAACACGCCCTGATAGTGAATTTGATGATAAATCCACCACCTCCCAATCAACAGTGATGTTACGACTTAAGCAATCTGGAATCTGTCCTGAAAATCTGTTACTCTTCATGTTCACTATCTTCATATCTTGAAAGTTGCAGAGTGATATTGGAATTGTACCATTCAGATGATTATAAGCAAAATGTAGAGACTCCAAAGAAGGCCAAAAGCGGTGGATGTAATGTGGAAACACCCCAGTCAATTTATTGTTTGACATATCCAAATGTTGCAAGGATGACAACCGAACGAGAGTGGAAGGAATTGTACCAGTGAAATTAGTATTAGATAGATCTAGAGCTGTTAAAGATGACAACTGACCAAGAACGGAAGGTATTGTACCAGTGAAAGTATTATTCGATAGATCTAGATATGTTAAAGATGACAACTGACCAAGAGTGGAAGGTATTGTACCAGTGAAATTATTATCCGATAAAACCAAAATATCGAGGGAGGATAGTCTTCCTAGAGATGTAGGGATAGTGCCACTGAAATGATTACCACCTAGTCTAATATCTTTTAGAGATGAAAAATTCCCTAACCATTCTAAGCCTCCACTAATGTGGTTGGATTGCAAGTATAAGGTTTCTAGATCATACGTATTGCATCTAGAAAATTTGAGAGGGCGAGATGTTATGCTCCCTTGTAAATTGTTGTTTGACAGGTCCAAGTGTTTGCAGCCACATATCCCTTCTATGAGCCCAAATATTCCCCCTTCAACTCTGCTAAATTTATTATCGCTCAAATACAAATATTGAAGGCTTCTCATGCTACCTAAGAAGGATGGTACGGTAGAGTTGAAATGATTACCCCCGAGGCTAAGAAATTGTAGGGAGCTTAGATTTGAAAGGGTGTGTGGGATTGGGCTTTCTAAATGGTTGATGCTAAGATCAAGAACTTTAAGGGAACTAGTAGAGAGAAAAGTTGAGTTCGAAAGGAATTGAAGAAACTGATCTTGGACTAGTTGACAATCTGAAAGTCTTAATTCTTGTAAAGTAGAGAGCCTGTGGAGTTCCAGAAATGAGTTGGTGGGGACTAAACTCAGGCCAACACCGCTGATGTTCAATGATCGTAACTTTTGAAGCCCAAAAACCCATCTGAAACCCGTATGATCATAAAGGTTCATATTAGAGAGATCAAGGACTTGGAGGTTTGTAAGATTACCAAGTTGGTGGGGAATCTGTCCTTCAAGACCAGTGTCGGACAGATCTAAATACCGCAGCTGATTCATCATCACATTCCCATTGAACTTCTTGGGGTTGTCATCTGAACTCCTTGACAATTGGTTTCCATTCAGATCTAAATACTCCAAGTTTCTCAGCTGGGTGAGACTAGAAGTTAGTATGTCGTTCATGGTTACGGGGTGGAGAGCTTCATCGATGATGTACGTGTCTACTCCTAGATCAAGAGAAACAACATGACATGTGAGGTTGGAACACCCAACTCCTTCCCAGGTGCAGCAATCATCACCACTCCAAGACTCCAGACGATTTGATGATGATCCCTTTGGCATGTATGACTTTTGGAAGTTAAGGAGTGCATTTCTCTCATGCTGTTTGCAGGAACAACTAATTGACTCACACCAGTTCACATTGCATACTAGTAGAATCAGAATGCAAAAACCAACTAAATTTGGTGAACTCCCCATATATATTCTCTCTGTTGTATACTAGCTTTTGCTATTTTTTTCTGTAGTGCTTATTATTACCTCTTTTTTTCACAGGAAGGAGGAGGAGACGGAAAGCACTGTATGTATGTATGCCTATGATTTCACTTGCTGTTTTATACTCAAGCTGATGGCATTAGATAACTATCATCATCATTATTATTATTTTGTTATTATTACTATACAACAGCCCAGTCCACACCTAGAGTCAACTGCATCGTTTACTTGATTCTCTACGCCAAAACTGAACCCATCCTGCACGATGGGTTAGATTAGATAGATATCTACGCGCATCAAAATTCGGAATACCAACAATGGTGGTGGCCCACACTGGGGAGATGTTAAATTCGCACCCTGCCAAAGTGCATTACAAGTAACTTCGAATTAATTTTAAGCAGGGAAGGAGAGTACACGTCGCATATGCGTAGTTTTTAATTAATTACTTGACCCTCTTTCATCATTCAATAGTCCGGTCTTCTGTAGATTCATTCATCTATGTTGGTACGTAACTCATGCTACCAATTGGAGCGACTGCAGACTTAGTTTCATTGTACCACCACCGCTTATTTCCACACCCCAGCTGATAGTATCACCACCACTTATTTCCTGCTCGACCTGTGTCATCATCAGTCTGGTCTTGGGTAGACTTGTCGTGTATTGGAATCGAAAGTGACGATGGTACCATTTGGAGCGAAGTACGTGGAACGCCAGAAGTGAACCCATCGTGCAGGATGGGTTAGATAGATCTCTAGGCGCATCAAAAATTCCCGATACCAACAATGGTGGTGGCCCCGGTCACCTGTGCGACTGCAGACTTATTTCCACACCCCAGCTGATAGTATCACCATCACCACTTATTTCCTCCTCATTTAGATTGATCGGGAATATGACAGTTTTGTCCCAGTTTATAATTTCTAAGCCAGACATTCACTTGCGAGGTAACCATCTTCTTCCTTTTTCCATGACTGTTACATTCACTTGCGAGCTCAGCCATGCTACAATTAATTATCCCTCCGGGGCCCCATAGGGATCTTCTTTGTGATATTGGTCTAGTACCAGCTTTACCCCTGTTCTCCTTATTTCCTTTCTTACAGAAACCCAGCGTTCTGCCCTTCTTACACCTCTTATATATGTTGTAAAATGCTAGCGCCTCCACCATTTCTTTTTTTGGTCTTTGCGGAGGGAATGATCGTACGTAGTTTATTCTGATGAATTCTTGCAACTTAAAGGACCTTTTCTGACTCTGTTTGAATTTTCACTGTGCAGTTGTATGCACGTACCGTCTCTGTTATTCATGTTTTCCGTCATGTTTTGAGGCTCGGCAGGTCTGATGCCTGAAACCAATAAGTCCTCCTGTACTGTACTAGCTACTCTGTAGCCACCGATCAAAAAAAAAATTCAGGAAACAGAATTGAACATAATAATCTCCCTTGTTTCGCTATTCTTCATAATTTGTACTCCCTCCATCCTGAATTGACCGTCCTGTTTACTATTTGGATATGTCGTTTGACTTCAATTTCAAACATATAAGATAAATTAATTTTGAAAATTTAAGTTTTGCATATGATTCCTTACATGATAAACTATATGTTACAAAATTTAGTTTTATAAAATTATTTTATCTTATATACTTAATATTGAAGTGGAAAAACATGCCATAAAGCAAACAGGACGGTCAATTCAGGACGGAGGCAGTACTTGTCACAGCATAATATATTACTAATTGCAGTTATATACTATTTCTATGCGCAAGTCATGGTACCAATTGCAGTTATATAGTTTCATCAGTAGTAGTCATTAACAAACCAATGCGGTTATGTAGCTGCCCCATATATCTTTTCTTATTCACATGTTCTTGCACTTTAGTTTCTTTTGCACGGTTACTTTTTCTTTGCAGACAGCTAATGTGAGATAACTTTTTTATATATATATATATGATTAATTCTCTCTAATGAATTTGCTTCAAGATGTGATATTAGTTTGTTTATATACTAACGAAAAGTAGCATTTCTATTATTCAACAATATGAAGACGGCAGTTTACAGTAATATTCTACAGACTTGTTACAGAGACTATATTCTCCTAACTACAAGCTGCTGTATCAACTCTAGAACGGTTAGCCACTTGTGAAGGACGAAGATCACATTCATTGATGATTTCCCTGTTGTTATTGTAGCTAACTCCCAGCCAAACCAATCTTGTGAATGGATCCACAACATCTTCTTCCCATTATCAAAAAGGTTCTCTAAAGTCACCTCGATCGTGCCATATTATACAACTACTATCTTCGATCACTTCTTTGTCAAGTAAGAAAATATGTAGCTGTTACATATAATGTCAAGTACGTAAAGTATTTCAGCTAGCTAGCATGCATCTAGAAAAAGAAATAAATTAGAAAAAGTATTTCTGCTAGCTAGCATACATATGTAAAAAAAGAGTATACAATGAATGAATTTGACGTAATAAATTAGAAAAATTTTAGTTAACATATAAAGTACACTAAATTAAGTAATACAATGTGTTTCCATCAGAATAAGTGAACTTGGAAGTCTTACTTCAAATCAAAGCCTAATGTTCTTACCAATTAGTAACTATACAAAAAAAATATTGGTTTTAGAGAAGTGTTTAATAGGGATAACTATCATCATTAGATAACTATCATCAAAAAATGAGAGGAGAGCGAGAGCGAGAGGAGAGGAATGGTCGGGGGAGACGGGGGGACCGATGGAGGAGTCCCAGTGCCTCCAGGCGGCAGTCTAGGTGTTCTAGGCGACGGGTTAGACCGCGAAGCTCGTCGTGGCGGTCCAGGAAGAAGACACGGAGTTATTCACGTCATGCTTGGCGGAAGGCGTCGCTGCGTGAGAGTTGGAGAGAAGGACGTTGCGCCTCCCTCAATCGGAGCTCTCGACGGTCGAAGGCGCTTTCCAGGTGTCGGGGTAGGTCGAGGTCTACAAGAGGGCAACCCAGTGGGAGGAGAGTCACGACGGTGTGGAAGGGGGATGTTGGAGATGAGGATGGCCCTGCGTCGAGTGGCCATGGATGTTCTTGCGGTTCCAGGCGTTGATTGCGTCGGAGGTCAAGATCGGTGTCATTGGGTAGCAGGAGCTTGCCAAGGCGATCACGAAGGCGAGTGAGACGGGTCAGACAGGGTGAGTGGCGCGGTGGGCACGACGGAGAAAGGTATGGGAAGTAATGAAATTTCTGTCGCGGGTGATGACGGATGCTCCTTGTTCCTGGATAACCTCAGTAGGAGGGTGGATTCTCGTGCTATCCGGTGGCTCCTGAAGATGGATAAAGATATAGTTGATATCTTTATCTCGAGAAAGCGACGCCCAAATAATCCTCTGGTTTACGCTCTGGTAAAATTGGTAGATTCAACACGTTTGGAGGAGGCAGTGGCAACGGCTGATGGCCGGTTGTTCCTGGGTAATAGATTATTTGCTCGATAGGCAAAATCCCCATTTTGGAGTTTGGGTGGTAGGCGAGCGTCGGGGATCATGGTAGAGATACGACGGCGGTGGTTCCTACCGTCCCTGCTGTGTCCGATTTGCCTGAGAAAGGGAATGAATGTGCGAAATATTGTGGTGTCTTGTCCAATATGAAATCCACCGAGAGTGGCGGTGCGAAGATGGATGGGTGCGGTGGTGGCCTCGAAGTGGTGGTTGGCGGCGTAAATGTCAGCTTCGTGGTTGAGCGTGTCGATGTCGGGGAGGAGCCCAAAGGGCACGCCAAACTTTGTATAGTGGTGTGTAGTCCCAAGGGTAGTGGGACTGACCACGTGGTCACGTCTGTGTCGGGAGAAGGTGCGAAGGATGTTTCTCCGGGTTCCGAGAAAGGACAGCTTGAGGAGGGCGGAGGGCCCAAGGCATCGGCTTTGGCAGGCCTAGATTCTGTAAGTGGTGGGGGTGATTCACTGTGGTACAGTTGGTACCCGGGCTGGTTTTATCCATCCTATGGATATTGGGCAGGGCAGTCGGTACGGTCTTGTGATCAATGTGGGCCTTGGGGTGTTGGATATGGTTGGAATGGAGAATGGCCCAGTTATGGTGCGAGGGGCGTGGACGAGATATCAATTGGTCACGGGCAGGTTGGTCTAGGTCAGAATGGACCGATCCAGCCGCCTGCACCCATGGGGGGTCCTCAGGCTGTAGGTGTGACCGGTTATGGGCGGGCGCCTGCCTATTTCGATTCGTAGGCCGCTGGTGGCTACAGAGCTCTCACCTGATCCAATTGCTGATGATATCCTGAGGAAGGGATGGCCTGGTTCGGAAGATGAAAGTCATCGGTCTGACAGTAATCGTCACCGAGATATGCCTGAGACCGAGTTGGTTCCTAGTTGTGCAGCAATTGAGGCAGGAATCTTGCAGGTGCACCCGATTGTGTGCCTGGTTCTCTACAGATTGAGCAGGTAGATGGGGGAGTGGATGGTGATGACCTCAGGAACCTTTTGAAGATCCAGAGTTTCCGCCGGGATTTGAACCGATTAGAGGTCTCTCAAGTCGACGGGATGCCCGGAGGAGGATTTTGTCAAAGAAGAAGCAAGGCAGACCCTCTTGCTGGCTAAGCAGCTTGGGTGCCATGTGAGCGATGAAGGGCTCGCTTTAAGCAACCTTGAAGAGATCATCCGGGAACAGAGAGCGAGTTCCCGACTTGGAAGCCAAGAGTCAAAGGCTGAGGTTGAGGCAGATGCAGTTAGTGGCGCGCAATCCAGTTCTAGATGTAGTTCTAGAAAGGGTGGGGGAGAAAGAAGTATCCAGTGGGCTTTAGCAAGTTTTCTCGTACTAGTAAAGTTGCCTCTAGGAGTAAGGTTAGAGCTAAAGTGCATTCGTAAAGTTGTATTGTAGGTTTGTCTGGAAAACTAGAGAGGTATGTCTTTGGTGTTTTTGCTTCTTCTTCCAAGGTGAGTTGTACTTTTGACCGCTTTGCGGCGTTCTAGGCTTTGCCTAGTTTCAGGCTTGTGCCCTCAGTTATAAAAAAAAAAAGATAACTATCATCATTATTATTATTTTTATCACTACTATAAAACAGCCCACCTAGTAACTGCACCGTTTACTTGACCCTCTGTCATCATTAGTCTGGTCTTCGGTAGACTTGTATGTATATTGGAATCGCAAGTGACGACAGTACCATTTGGAGCGACGTGGTACGCCAAAACTGAACCCATCTTGCACGGTGGTTAGAATATCTACGCGCATCAAAATTCCCGATAACAACAATAGTGGTGGCCCCGGTTTGGACTTACATAATTTTAAGAAAAATGAATTAGTGTGCAAACTTATTCGTAAGATCTGTCAAAAAATTACTTTTGAAATCGTTTTATGTGCATAAATCTTCGTTGAAAGTACTTCTCGTTTTTTTTTAATGTACATTCTCCCACAGATGGTGAAAGTACTATCAGTGTTTCAATTATAATAAACTGTGTGATTGGTTTTCGGCTGTTTTGTAAATTCTTTGTGAGTTAAAATTGAACTGGTACATCGGGGGCTTTCAATTGGTCTGTATTCCTGCTGATACAAAACCATAATTTATGTTTCTGTGTGTTTCCACCCTAAATGTACTCACGCTTTTCTTCTTAACATTTTCCTGCCTAAATCTTACTCTTATGTTCTTCTGGATTATCTGAATTCGAGGTGCATGGTTGTTGGACAAATTAAGGAACAACATGCATTAGTTTCCTGCTTCTCCATGTGCAATAGTACTGCTTACACATGAAAAGGGTTCAAGTTATTAATACGCTTAATAGTAGAAAGAATTAATAAGACAACAAAGAACATAATGGTCTCCGGGCAATAAAAGATGGTGCCACAAAGGAAGATGCACTAAGATCGGGAGGATTCAAAGTTACCTCAACTAACCAAGCAAGCTACGAAATTACAAGGAAACTGTATGAGCATCATGGAGGATATGTAATAACTTTATTGGTTTACCACTACGCAAGAATGACACTAGAATAATGGGACTGAAGACTGATAAGAATAAGAGGACGAAGTAAAGTGTACTTGTTGAGCCCCAGTTTTTTTTATTTTGTTTCTAATTCGCAAAGGGAGCATATGTCATTTTTCAACTTATGTTAGTGTGATTATGTTATTTTCGGTGGGTTATATTATCTTTTAAGGAAGGAGGGTAGGAATGTCTTTTGCATTGCTATTATTAAGTTAGGAAGGGAAGTTTCTTTTCACGTTAATTATTTTTCCCCTCCTTCCTTCCTCTCTCCAAATTTCCCGTTCATTTCATTCTCCTTTCTGACTCTCAAACTGTCGCTCTGCCTTCTTCCTCCCTTTTTCTCTTCTTTCCTTCTCCTTTTCCCAATGTCTAATTGCTGGGATGATCTGCTCATGGAATTCTGCTCGTCAGTCTGTCGTCAGTCAGGTTTGTAGATTGTGGGATTGTTGGTTTCGTTCTTCGTTCATTTCCTCCTCAGTTTCTGATTCTGTTTTCGACTTCGGGTTGTCCAGTCGAGAGTTCATTGTGTTTTGAGTGGAGATTCGAGGAGTCTGTTGTGTGGAGTCCGTAGATTTGTGCAATGCTTCGGATGTGAGGTAGGTGGTAGATGGATTTGGTTGTGTGGGTTCACCCACAAGGTTTTTGGTTTTGTTTCCGTTTCTGAATGTGTTGATTGATTCTCTGATTTGTGGTGAATCTGACTTGGATTTTTAGTTGCATTTTGCTCCGTTAAAACCCCGTGGAAAGTGCTTCGATTTGCATACTTTGATACAAAGAATTTATGTTATGACAATGGTGATTTGTTGCTTCGTTTCTCGCTATTTTAAAAAAAATACATCCATATTTGTTCAATAATACATACCACATCAACTAATGTCAACAACATACCCAAAACATAAAGTATTAACTAAAATATTTCAAACTATCTCAACAAACAGGGGATAGGTATATTTTTATTTAATATAATACATATGGGTGAATGTTCACCCGACCCGTCACCCGAATATGTTTCACCCGTCACCCGTTTTCACACACGTTTTTTTTTGTTTTCACCCGTTTTAGCGGGTCGGGAGGTCGGGTGAAATGGGCACCCGTCATCCATTGTAATCCCTACGTCCGCCTCTTGAAGCAAACCATAAGCAATATATAGACTATAGAGTAGTAATTTTGCAACCCTAACTAACGAACAAGGAACATACTGCTCTGTGCCTCTCTTCTTCTTCTTGTTTCATTGTTTATGTAGAAATTAATCACTGGAACTGTTGCATCTCTCGCACACCAGATTGAAGAGTGAAGACGGGGCTGAATTTCGGAACAGGAAATATACTCGAACTTATCTTCTCTTTGCATGGCGATTATAACAAAGTTTTTGATTTCTTCTGTCGCACCATGTGAAGCAAACCATAAGCATTGTATAGACTATATAGTAATTTGCTACCCTTACTGGAAAACAAGGAACATACTGCTTTGCGCCTCTCTTCATTCTCTTCTTGTTTCTGCGTTTATGCGGAAATTAATCACTGGAACTGCTGCATCTCTCGCAAACCAGATTGAAGACAGGGCTGAATTCTGGAACAGGTAATATACTTTTGATTTTTCTAACTACAAGTCTACAACCTTAAAACTCTAACAATTTGAATTTGGAAAAAATAAATAGTGCAATTTAGAAAGGTTGGGATGAATCTAAAAGATTAAACCAAAGAAATTGGCTCATGGCTAGATTAAGAAGTGATGAGGTGTTTGGTGTTTTGTTTTCCACTTCCTAGAAGAAAAATCAATTTCCACTTTTAAGGAGTATGAAATGTCTCTAACCTAAGACTGATAACTCGGATCCATGGTCACGTATTAGACTCCTAGTTGATCGCTTTTGGTTGTTTGTCTACACGTCTTTGGGATCCATTTTTGCACTTAAATGTCTTTGAAATTGTGTATTATTAATCAAGGTCATCTCCAAGTCTCCTCAGAAAAGTTCATTTAATAAAGGAAGGACCAATTAAGACAATCTACATTCTAGTTTCAATTCCAAAGTAAAAATAGACTAAGGTTAACTGTGTATAGAGAATCCAAAGAGAGCATGGATATATATACTAACAACGTTTGATTGATGTGTGCATATTGATACACTCATATAGAGATTAAAATTTCTTATAGAGACATGTTCCCAAGTGTTCGCACATAAGCAGCTATGCGTATTTTTTTTTAGATTAGGTGCTGTATTAAAACAGACTTGATAGTATGTATGCCAGGCATACAAAAATTTAGCGTTCCCACATGTGGGAGGCCAAAACCTGGATAACAGATACATCACAGTAAAGGAAGGGAAGGGTGCGGCAGATTGCACAATTCAAGATTTGGAAAACCAACAGAGCACGAGCGTCATCTTTCTAGCAGGTCCTTCAGATTTGAGACTGATTCGATTGGGTATGCTGAGCGTATGTGTGTGCGTAGGTCAGTTTGTGAAGCGCGGTGTTGACTGGATATATTAGATATTTCAGTTGTACTCATAATCTTCATCTAATACAGACAAAAAAATACAGACATTATAAACACCACTTGAACTAAAATAACCAATCAACAATAGAAAAGATAAGTTACAAGTTCACCTCTAGCCTAGAATTTCACTGCACTGTAGAATTGAAGTCTTGGCAATACATAAACATGAGGACGTTAAAGCTAAATTTTCCCCCATACATATAAAACAATCAAACCAGCATCTAGGGATGAAGATTGTTAATCTCAATACCCCTAGATCTGGTGACAGACGTAACAAGTATGCCGATGCTGCTTTTCTCCCACGACAGTGACATACTTTAAAAAAAATACATGAGCAATACTTATAGTGTAAAAGAAGAACATATCGAATTCAATTAACACTACAACAACATTGGTTAATTGGGGCAATTGTTGACTATCAAATAGTGCACAGTTAAACTTGCACCTATAAATATAATCAAATGGAGAAATATTTAGTTGCACTATTTGACTACATCAAATGGGGGACAATTAAAAACTTGCACCAATTGGTAATAGTAATAGGGCAACAATAAGCCTCACCCTAGTTGATGATGTCAAATAGTGCAAGTTTATGTATCGCACTAATAGACATTGTATCAATTGGTGCATGTTCAATTAGCGCACTATTTGATGATGTCAAATAGTGTAAATTTGGTATCGCACTAATAGGTATTGTATCTATTGGTGCAATCTCGAAAATTGCACCTAAAAACATTATCAATCGGTGCAAATTTATATTTGTGCACTAACAGAGTATATTACAAAGGGTGCACAGTGCAAAAATTGCACTAACTAATAACATCAATTAGTGCCCAGCTGTTTGTCGCCCTATATGTACATATTGATTAATAGGTGCGATTTTACACTTGCCCTATTAATTGTCCCCAATATGCAACCCTTTCTCTTCGCACCATTAGTAATTTTCTCTAGTCTCACAGTTTTTTTTCCGCACACCATCCCCAGCCAAAAACAATCCGGAACGGGCGACCTTGAAAGCCTCAAAGAAGGAACTTGAGGATCGTATCTCAGCTCTTGAGGCGCAGCTTCGAAAAATCACTACCACCGGCGACGGGAACTCCAGTTCTAATGGAACTTGCTCCCCACTCTCCAAAAACATCGCTAGTTCCAACCACAGCAGCCATGGATTGCCCCCCGACGCAATCTACCGTTATAGTCGACATCTGCTGTCCCCTCTTTCGGCGTTCAAGATAATATAGAGTTCCTTTTTCCTCTCTTCCCCTGGTCAACTTATTTCGCGAGTTCTCTTCTTCTTCAACTTTCTCCAGTTCCTCTTTTCCCCTTCGTTCTCAAAATTTTCGAGTTCTTCTTCAAACTCTTCTTCTTCTAACGGCAGTAGTAGCAGTAGTGCGGTGGGATGGAACCCGAAAACTCTAAGTGTACAGCAAAGGGAAATACCTAATTTCTCTACACTTCCGGTGGCTCGGTACGGTGGTTTGGGACCTAAATTCTCGTTTCAGACACCTCTGGTTGAGTTTGTCGTTGCTGGTGAGTTCAACTTCGTTCATTATTTGCTTTTCTACGGATTATTTGCTTTTCTGCCATGTCTAGCTTCCATCAAATATCAGCTCCGTGTATACGGACTTGGGACCTGAAGTCTAGGTAGCAATACATTCTCGGTCCAGCTTAATTTCTGCTGCTGCACTTGGGAAGAAAAATCCTAAAATTTGTTAACAAACACATATGGTTAAATCTGTTTGTATTTTTTCAGAATTGCTGTTAAGTGATGCCTCTGTTTACTATTGTCGTATGATTTAAATTTTTCTACATAAAATTGCATCTGTTTTGTGTTTCCTGATCAAGGTATTCTCTTCCGTTGAGTTGTGGTAATTCTTAAATCTATTATAGCTCCATCATAGCACGAGGATAATTACCATGCTCCTACAGCTCTTATTTTTACTTACTCCACTTATGATCTGACTTTACCTCCAAACATCCAAAACATTTGCTATTACTGTGACATATTTGGCCGATAGTTGGGGTCATATAGCATTATTGAACCACAAGCTGTCTTGAAATATAACTTGCTATCTGTTTTATGTTATTGGATATCCTCTTGATAGCCCATCACTTGTATACTTCTGCAAACAAAAAAGCTATCTAAAAACTTGCATTCCTGCTCATGCTTTGCTATGAAGATTGCAACTACTGCTGCAGCGAATCTCATCGCTACTGATCGTCCATTTGTTGTTATTTCAAGCCTTTTCTTGAACAAATTCCAGATTATGCCCCCGACCCAATTCAGTTTCAGAATGAAAAAACCATACGTATTGATTATTAAAATGTTCAGGATGAATTATTCGGAGTAGTTGTGTTCAGTTTTGATATACTCTGTCAAGATAGTTATTACAAAATTCTGCGGGCCACTCATTTGTTTTGGCTGTTGCTTCATGCTCTATTCTGGCCATTATTCAAAGTTATAAAAGAACTAACCTAAATAGTGATGCTTTTGCACTCTGTTAGTTCTCCTAATTATAGTTCTATAACGATATTGACTAGAGCATATTTTCTACCAATTTGACTTGGATGATCATGATAAACTCTACGGTTATAGGATGTATGAGCAGTTTGTTTTTGTAGTTTGTTACAACTACTAATGCCAATTTGACTTCCCATGATTCCAGAATACTACTAGTTTTCGAAAACATTAAAAAAACTAATCTGATTTACTATTTCCCGCTCAGCATTATTATTTTTGTTTCTTTATTATCACGAGGATGGATTTCATTTACTATTATTAGCTTTTTTTCGCTGTGAAGGTGTGGTTTTGAAATACTTCATTCGGACCAGGAGTTGTTTAGCGGTGGATCATCAAGTGCTGCGATTGTGAGGAAGTATAGTACAGGGGCTGCATCATTTGGGTCTGATTTTGTGGCGGCCATGATTAAGATGGGTGATATTAAACCGCTTACAGGGAACAATGGTGAGATTAGAAAGAACTGCAGGAGGGCTAATTTATCCATGTCTTACTGATCATCATCATCATCTTATATGTACTCCGACAATTATATATGTAACTTCGAAAAAATGAAGTTACTATAGAAATATATAGCTAAATAAGGATTTATTGTGGGCTTCTTTTGTTTTCCTATTTTGGAGTCTACGACTACAAGAGTGTGTGTGTAGTGATATTCTAGAGCAAGAGCGCATCAGATCATTCGGCCAATATGTATGTGCTTGAGTACTACACTTTTTTTTTTTTTGATTAGTGGTGCTGCTGTCGCAGCTTATGCTTGAGTACTATACTGTTTTCTATTTTACAATGCATAGGTATTTTGCTTTAGTTAGAGCTCCGGCCTGTGCTATTATTATCTACGGTCACCAGTAGATAGTAAACCAATAATGTTGACTCTTGAGGAATCCAACTTCCGGTCTATACAGAACAGAATCGGAGCTGATATAATAATGGCTCTTGATGACATCGTGAAAACAACCATTACAGGTCCCAGAATTGAAGAGGGTATATATTGCATCCTTCGGTGGATTGATAGGTGCATTGAAGGTTTTTTTTTTTTTTGATAAGTGGCTGAAATTCAGCTTAAGAGCGATACTGAGGTTCTAAATGAACCTTTCTCGCAATACGGTAGTGGTGAGTTTCGAACCCAGAACCTTTGGCCAGGGATACCACTGCACTACCGACCAAGCCACGGGGGCTTGGCGATAGGTGCATTGAAGGTGAGAAATATATGCAATATATACCTTAGCAGTATGTTCAAGTAGTTGTTGTTTTATGTTCTGTTGAGTACACTATATATAGCTTAGCAGTATGTTAATAGTGCAGTATTAAAACTGTGGGTAAGTACAGGCTTTTTTTTTTATTCATTCCCCATTCTTAAAAATCTTTTCTTTACCGCAATGTAGACATACAACTGAAAACTCTATAATTATTTTCTACTGAGTACCTTTATCTTCTTTTTTTCTTTCTTTTCAATAATAACAAATTGGGTTTGGCTTGTTTGCATGTGATGCGATCATAAACACTGAAATTGTGTAGATATAATATACAAGCAACTACTTCAATAGATATCTTGTTTTATTGTTAGGTTGCTGATTTTCTTGAAAAAAGTTGGAAAGGAAATTCGCTCGGGTAATGGATAAGGGAACTTTGGATGCCATTAAGTTTCAACAGCAATGCTCCCACCAGATGACAACATTCCATGAAAACGATGAATATGGGCCACAAGTCAGCTTGAAAGCTAGTCTATGAACTCATGACACTTGTATCAAGTTGGACAATCACTAAATCAAAAGGTACACTTAGCTAGTTATATATTGTACATAATCCAAGTAGTGTTGTTGAGAATTGCGTATAAATCCCAAGAATTCAACTAGCGGTGCAAATGATGGTTGGAGATAAACTATCAAGATAATGACTAACAGCACGTTGAATTCCACATATAAAATGACTATAAGCTTATTTCTCTTCTTGACAAGACTAAGGAAGATATTTTTCTCTTCTTCAAGCTCTACGATCCTAAGAAAGAAGAACTGAGGTATTTCGTCCTTTCTTTTAATAGTGGGTAATTTGTTTATTTCAGTTTTGTGTAATTTTTCTTGGTAAGTCAATGCTTGGGTATGGAATCTTCTGTTTGAGCTGATATTCTATGTTTTTTTTGTCTTATCCAAAAGTGTATCTTGTGGGTTTAGATACAAATGAGCAATATAATTTTAAAGTTTCTGTTTTCCATAAGTTGATATTTCATTTACTGCTTTTTTGGGCTTTGTAGGTATGGTTTTGGCTTTGCTTGCAATCTTCCCACTCGTGCCAAAGAAATTTCAAACAAGGCATATTTCCTATCTTTTCTTGGTACCGATTGTGCCTCGGCATACTCTTTATATTCACTATATGGGGTATAACTCTGTTGTCTCGTCTTTCATGATGCTAATTCTTATTATATGTTCAAAGGCGCAAGGTGATGAATCTTCAAGCAGTTCAATTGTGGTTCAACTCAATCATTCCGTCAAAAGATTTTGTCTATGTCACCTACTCACTTTTGTTTGCCACATCCCATGTTTAACTCAAATGTGAGTATACACCCTTATGTAAACTTTTTAGCTTATGTGATGATATTTCTTCCATTAAATGAGCGTGAAAGTGATCATTAATCATATTTCTTATGTTATGTAAACATTTAATCCCATTACAATTGACGGAATAAGGGATAAACTAAGATATCATTGTGTGTCTATCATCTTGTTTGAGTTGATTCATTACCTTGCATGCATGCAATTGATACTCGTGTTTACTCACATTTTTACTTAGACTGCATGAAATTCTTGCGGTTCAGTATATCATATTGGATAACTTTTGTTGATTCTAGTATTTTGATTTGTCTATACCAATTCTAGAAACTGTGATCGTTTCATTATTGCTGACTTAGTCCTTATTCATCTGCTCACATGTTGCACCAATAGAACTTGTATGTTGTAGTGTAAACAATAAGTAAATGTATAGATGACCTAAAATTGGTCTTATATACTTTTTAAAAATATAATATAATTTATGTTGATTTATTTATAGTTTACTTATTTCTTTTTTATTTCATTTTTTGTATATTTTATTTAATACGTAGTAATATAATTATTATGGAAGTAGTCGTATAATATAGAAAACTTTTACAAACATATATATAACTATTAAAACATACATATGTAAAAAAAAGAGTATAAAATGAATGAATTTGACTTAATAAATTAGAAAATTTTTAGTTAGCATATAGAGTACTATATTAAAGTAAATAAATACAATGTATTTCTATTAGAATAATTGAATTCGGAAGTCTTACTTTAAATCAAAGCCTAATGTTTCAACCAATTAGTAACTTGCATAAGAATATTGTTTTTAGAGAAATGTTTAATAGGGATCATCATTAGATAACTATCATCATTATTATTATTTTTATCATTACTATGAAACAACCCACCTAGTCAACTGCACCGTTTACTCGACCCTCTATCATCATTAGTCTGGTCTTCGGTAGACTTGTATATACTGGAGTCGCAAGTGACGGTAGCATTTGGAGCGACGTGGTACGCCAAAACTGAACCCATCCTAGCTAGTCAACTTCTCCGTTTACTTGGCCCTCTGTTATCATTAGTCTGGTCTTCGGTGGTGCCGTCTCGGAGGGTGGCGCATTCCGCTCGACAGAATAGGGCCCCCAAAGTGATGGGATCCTAATTTTTTTTTTTCGTTAGTATAATAGTAATTAAATAAATATAGTAAATTGAAATACTTATGATTAAGATATTCACAAATCTTCAAAATATTTATTTTTATTTATTTATTTATAGAGTAAAGTGACATATTTTAATTTAGTAATTTTTATAAATATACATAATTTAATTTTAAAAAAGATCTCATTTAGATTTAAACACAGGGCCCCAAAATCGTTAAGACACCCTGGTCCTCGGTAGACTTGTATACAACAGCCCACCAAGCTAGTCAACTGCATCGTTTACTTGACAATCTTCATCCCTAGATGCTAAATTCACATTGTTTTATAACCAGTTACGTCGGCTCACCTAGTGAATTAATTAATTGCATCGTTTACCAATTGACTCTCTTTCATCATTCAATAGTCCGGTCTTCTGTAGATTTATCTATGTTGGTACGTAACTCATGGTACCAATTGCAGTTGTATAGTTTCACTGGCCCCATTCTTTTGCATTTTGTATAAACCAGCTGATAGCTGATATGGGTTGATGACTGATTTCAAAATTAGATGATTGTGTAAAAACCTATATAAATTGTTCTTTTTGTATTAGAGTTTTGAACTGATAAACCAACTGATAATGTGACTGACAATATGTAAACCAACTGATAATGCGACTGATAATGCGTAAGCCAGCTGATGAACTAACTGATAATGCTGTTTTGAATAAGCTTCATGAGTAAATGGTATCTGACCCATAATACAACAAAAGAATGAGCTGAGCCTGATAATGGTATAGAATATACCATGACTAAAAGGTGAAGGCCTGTTACCGGAAGACCTGCTACTGAAAGGCCTGCTATCCGAAGGCCTGCTACCGGAAGGGCTGCCACCGGAAGACCTGCTACCAGAAGGGCTGCTACCTAAAGGATCGCTACCGGTAGGGTTGTTACCTAAAGAGATGGTCCGGAAGAGTTAGTCCAGTGCAGAAGCAGTGTCCTGGTCCGAAAGGATTATCCACAGAGAGACTAACAGATATACTAAATGGTACAGTATGTATAGGTTGGTCATAGAAAGTCTATAAATAAAGATTGAATAGCTCATTTGTAAGGGGGGAATAAGTTAGAAAAGAGAGGGCTCACCCCAAAAGGCTCTCTAGAGTTGTAATCAGGGAAATGAATAAGAGCTCTGTCTAGAAAGTGGACGTAGGCTGGATTATTTGCTCAACCACTATACATCCTGGTGTGGAAACAATGTCGAATGGAGCATCTTCGATTCCATTTCATTTGGCGCCGTCTATGGGAAAGAACAATGATAAGTGCGAAATACATCTATTTTTAGGGTTATAATTCTTCCTATATTTGTAACAATTCATGTCATATTCCTCACTTATCATATGCTTTTTCTTAAATTTATGTTTTGATGTGAACTGATACATTTTATGTGTCAAATGTAGGTAGAGATAGTAACATATTTCTACTAATAAGTTTTTGGCGCCGCTGCCGGGGACCTCTGGCACAGTTAATTGACATTTTTATTTATCTGATTGAGATTTTATTGTAATTTTCTCCTTTTACTTTAGTATTTTTTTATTCAGTTTTCATTTTTATTTCGCTTGGGACTACGCAAGTTTTGTTCAAATTATTTGCATTTAATTTAGTTTTGCGTAGTGTTACGTATCTCCTTAAGTTTAGTACTAGTGGGTAGGACATTCTGTTTTTATTTTTATTTTTCTTTGACTTCTTTTCTTGTTTTTTTTTCGGTTAGGCTAGGAGTCTTTTATTCATTATGTACGATTCTTTCATTCTTGATTTGCTTTGCTTACGTACGCAATTTTTTTTTAAAAGCAAGATATATATTATATTATATAAGAAGGGATACATGCAAAGTGACACCATGTAGGACATGTGTCAACTTCCCTAACCAGCAATTTACATATGTCATTTCTAAAATAGAGTGTGCTGGATTGCCTTCTTCTCCACGCTGATAGTGTGAACGCACCATCACCATGGCTACCGCCATCGGCACCACCGTTGGTGCTAGCGGCACAACCGACTTTTACGGTATCGTCTGCTACGCAGACTTCATTGACAGGCATCTGCTCCACGGAGCAAAGATTAGACGCTTCGGCTCTGGCAACAACGTTGAAGATGGAAGCTATGATTGCAAATCACACCCAAAACCCACAAAAGACAAAGAAACTAAAACACAACCTATACACAGCAAAAAACTCTCCTAACCGGACAGAAGACAAAAAACTAAACAGACTTATTATTAAGCAAAAGAACATCGAAAGACTAGATGTTGAACTACTAAGAAAAACCATGAAGACAAAGAAAAACTAGAACAAGAAGAAGAGGAGAGAGGAGAGAGCTTTTCTAATTCGTTTTTGTTAAATTTTTACGTACTAGTTTTTTTTTTCTTTCCTTTTTAACTCGATTTTGGTTAAGTAGTAGTCTTTCTTTTCTTTTCAGTAGTACGTACTTGTGACGATTTGATTTATTCTTTTCCCCTTTTTTCTTTTCTTTTCATTTTTTTTCTTTTTTTTATTATTATTTTTTCTTCTTTGTTATTTTATTAGTTAATTTTGTTTTTGTGTTTTTAATTAGTAGTTCTATTTTACTTTATATTTTTATTTTTGTTTTTGATAGACAAGTTATTGAAAATGGAGAGCAGTTACGATGCAGTGACAAGATATTGAGGGTGAAACAAGCTTTACAGCGCAAACGGGAAGCAGTTCTTGCTTTTCAAAGACTGATTGGATATCAACCACCACCACAATCTAATCGAGAACTTTATTGGTGGGAAAGTCCTCCGCCCGTAGAACAGAATATCTTGCCTGAGCCTAACCCCGAGCCGGTAGAAGCACCAGTAGTGGATGATTTCATAGAGAATGAAGAAATTGATGCAACTACAGCCGTTGTCTACGAGCAGGATTGCACGATTGAGCCTCACCAACCGAAAGAGGATATTTGTATCCTTGAATCTAAGGAGAAAGCGCCATCACCAATTGATCTGCAATTTCAACCTCGTCTCCAGGAGCCTCAACAACAGAAGGAGGATGTTTACATCCTCCAATTTGAGAAAGAAGAGCCATTCATACCTGGTCTTCTGACTGAGCAGCGTTACCGGCAGTATCTCCTCAAACATCAGGTTTTGTGGAGTATTCATTTTCCTATTTTATTTGCCAACGTAACTGTTTGTTTTGATCCAGGTGGTTTGCTTTTAATTACTGCCTACTTCGTTTTCCTGACAAAGTTGTTATCTACTTTTATTTTTGATCCGGGATAACGAAGCAGGAGTCTAGCCAAACACTATAAAGACGGGCAGCTAACTGGGAGGCAACCTAGTGGTTAAATTTTTATTTTCTTTTTGTTTTGGTAGTTTTATTTACTGCATTAATTTATTTCTTAGGTTTATTTTGTTTTTCTTTTATTTAGAAGTGGAAATGGTGCATGTGCTTTAATGCAACGCTTTGCAGCGTTTTTGTGGTAGTTATGAGTGGGTGCAGGTGGTGAAATTTTATCATGGTGTTTGATGTACCCCCAAGGCTGGGAAACTTGCTTGGTCGCAAGGAGGGGAACGCTACCCCCTTGTTCGAGCTTAAGTGTGAGGAAGGGAACCTTCCTCA
>CM041782.1:141320993-141357128 GCA_023374045.1 Limonium bicolor
GAAATAGATATGTGTTATTTCACCGGTTGTTAGCACAATCGTCAAAATAGATGTGCGTCGAAAAAGAAAAAATGCCACCTATTTCGACGGTTTTTTTAGAACCGGTGAAATAACACATAGCTATTTCACCGGTTGTTCTTTACAACCGCCAAATTAGATGTGCCTGAATTACATTTTTACATTCATCTATTTTGGCAGTTTTGTTATATAACCGGTGAAATAGGTAATTTTTTAAAAAAACATTATGGTTTTTCCCATACTCATATTTTCAACTATCAAACCTACATATTCTATATAAGACATTCAAATGCACTTGTACTCATAATCATCAACCCAGATACACCTGATATTCTCAAACAAACGGTTTTCTATCGGTATTTACATATCCACTCACAGTAAATAAGTACTTGCAAGCATGTTTCCAACATGTTTCTACCAAAACTAATATCCACTTATAATAAGATTATATCCGCTACATATACAAAGAAATTAACTTCAATAATACAGAACTCCGGAGATATACTTTGCCTACCTCTCAAGCACATAGTCAATATCGGATTTTGTGTACATCAATGAGTGATCAATAATCACACTTAATGCCTACAAAATTGACAAAAAGAAAACAAAATTGTAAGTAACCAATAGTTACAAGTGGTTATAGATGAATTAAATCTAGTTAAACAAAACTTAACACATACCATCTCTAATGTACAATCATCCACACATGCCATTAATGACATTATATCAAACATATATCTAATGACATAATAACCGCACTTTGAGATCCAGGTTGTTTTGCACTCTACATATTGACAAATAAATATACTTAGTAGATTACATTAAAACATATCCTTGTCTAATTATAATTAAGTGTAAATATACTATTGTATGCCACTGAAGTGGTCTTGTTTTGACTTGAATTTGACATTCACTCAAAGCACGCGTGAATGCACTATGAGCATATAAAAACATACACATATTAAAATATATACACACATATCCGCTAAATTTGTTGTAACAAAAAAATACAAGTGTCAGAGATATAATTCCTTACTTTGTCAATATTGCACTGATCGACACTAATGTTTGTCTGGTGTTTGTCTCAATAGAATTGAGGTACAAAACTCATGAATTTTCCATGAAAAAGACAATCAATGACCAGTGTTTCCTACATAATAATTAAAAACATCACAAGATAATTCGAACATATATAAGAACCAAAAAAATACCCAAAAATTGCTATAATCGCCAAAGACAATATAAGTTTGAGTATTACCGGTTCCAGAATTCAACTTCAGCCCACTCTAGCTTCAATCTGGTGTGAGATATGAGAAGTTCTAGTGATCAATATCTGCAGTCTAGCGGGCGTGTGTAGACACATATAATATAATAAAGAGAGGTGTAAACCATATATAATCTCTAGAGAGACGATAAGTTCGAGTATTACCGATTCTAAATTCCAGCCCCTACTTCATTCTGGTGGGCTACAGATGAGAAGTCCTGGTGATTTAATCTCTACAATGCAGTGGCGCAAACACAATGAAGAGAATGAAGAGAGGTGCAAAGCATGTATGTTCATCTTTAATAAGTTACAAGTTGGATGTTTAGTTTGAATAAATAAGTTGTTCATCTGCTGCAACATGATACTATAAGCATTTACAGTCCTTTGTTACTAGGTCTTGTTTGACAAAGCAATTGTAAACAATGCAATAGTTTCTAATCTTTCTCATAAATCAGTGAACAATAAAATAAAACAAATGAACTAATAAATGATAAACAATGATTAGTAAAATTGAGAGTGTTCTAAGTCATTTTTCGAAGAGATCAACATGTGATTTACACGATAGAAAATCAAAAACATGATTGTACAGAAATGCAGGCGAACTACAACTTATATATTGTAAGTTGTCATATACCTTTGATCAAGCACCAAATAGATGCAATTTTATGTAGAAAAATCCATATCATATGGCAACGGTAAACAAAGACATCATTTAATAACAATTAAGGAAACATTTAAACAGATTTGACCATACGTGTTTTTCCCTCCCAAGTGTAGCAGCAAAAACTATGCTAGACCAAGAATGCTTTGCGACCTAAGAAGGGGACAGACTTCAAGTCCCGAGTCCGTTGATAGGCTAAATATTTGGTGAACAGATGACAAGAGAAAAGTTTCTATAGCAGGTTTTGGTCATGCTAAGTAGCAAAACTCATTGTCCAGGGAATGTGATTATAAAAGTAACTTGACCATTTCTGATAATAACAAGAACACAACTAGACACACAATCAGGTTCTCAATACCAAAAAATTTCAAACGGACAATACAGTATGTAGCTTGCTTTTTCTAGTCTTCGCTATTGATTACTTATAAACAAAAAACCAAGGTTTGGCTATTAAAAATAAGCATACTATTGGTAACTATCAGAGTTCAGTAATATTTCTTCATAAATTTGTGGTAAAATTTTGTAACTAGAATTCGTAGGGATGCTTAGGCATCTTATGAAATTTAAATTTAACTCCTTGATTGGAAACCGCTGTCAAGATGAGTTACAAGAACTGAAGTAATAAAGCTCCTAATTTTCAAATATTTCTGAATCCAGAGAAAGGGAAAATGATTAAGTGGGAAACAAAAACTTCCTCGAAGGATGAATTTAATATGTTTTGAGGCAACAGGTAACAAGATGTAACACCCCAACTCATAAAGCCACACTTATCTCATAAACCTCCATTCACTTATATTAACTTTGCAGCGGATTTCTTACAATAATTGGTGTCACCGCCGTTAGTCACCCACGTGACCAACTAGGCATACTAAAATCTCTAAGATCTAGCTACGGTCTGATGGACCCGAATATACCGAACATTAGTACTTACAAGCCTTAACCAATTACATAACAATCTAACAATTTCCTTACGACCTATACAACTTACTAACACTGGTTACCATACGAGAGTACATGCACAACTCGTTGGTCATACTTAAACCCGTAATACGTCTACTCCATCTTACTCTCAAGACGGTCGCCTTCTGATATTCACCTGCAAGATATAAACAACAGCCCCCAAGGGGGTCAACACCTTTGCTGGTACGATTCTCTTATGGCCCCCATGCTAACGGGGCTACGTCGACTAATTGTCGATAGCATGGAGATTGATTAGATACACAACATAAATAAGAAGTTCAATAAACAACAACCATATATGAACAATCAAAGTTCAAACACAATGAACGACTTAAAAGTGTTCCCTTAGTAAATGAGTTAGTATTTTAACTCCTTAAATTATGATACCTCTTAATCTCAATCCATTCTTACCTTACCTCAATCTTAGTCCTTATCTCAGTCTCAGTGTATCAACCGTTCTTTAATTAGAATCGGTTGTACTCTATCTCAAACCTTATCTCAAATCTTATCTTAGTCCTTATCTTAATTAAGACAACCGTTCTTTAATTAGAATGGTTGTTCCTTAATTCATTGTTTATCTTGTCGGGTCGAGTAACCCTAACCAATGAGTTATCAGCTCCATTGGTTTACATAAACAATATTTGTTAGAATTAGTTGGGATTTAGGTAGATCCCACCACACCTCCTTAGTAATGCCTCCCACCTCCAACAGAAATCGAGGTGACCGAGTTTATGTCGACTCTAGGCGACGAGTCCGAAGACAAGTCATATTTGGAAGTCGGGACCTGATAAGGATACCGACCTCCCCTAATACACATGTGCCGGAATGATTCCGGATTCCTCACTCCCCCCAAGTTCCAGTTAATGGAAGCCTCAAAGTCAATGTTTGTTAGTTAGCCTCTTTCAGTTACTAAAAACAATGTTAGGGAGCGTTCCTTACTCTCACACCATTATTTACAAAACATTAGTTAGTAAGTTCTCAAGGTAAGTCGTGTTAGTGCATCACAATCACACAACAAATATAATATTCCGGTTGCATGCTTTATCTTGTTTAGTCGGCACACATAAACAAATAGCACACAATCCGAGGGACATCTCGTTAGCAAGCAGGTCACAAGAAAACCATACCGTACACCGTCGGTTGTTCGGTTGCTTATTCTCCTCCGGAGTCCAAATACTCAAACCCTAAAACATTCATACAATTAAGGTTGTTAATTAATTCCAATTTACTTAACTTACTTAGCCACTAATGATCCCCATCTAAAACCACTTAAGTTCTTATAAACGTAACCTTAAACACTTAAATCCTTTACTTAACTTAATCCCTTAAGTCCTTATATCCTTGCCTTTCTAATCATCATTATCCTCTTAATGCAATACCCCTAATACCACTTAACACCCTTAAATTTAATTTTTTTTATATAAGGGCTGACCGACCCTACCCATGGTCGGTCCATTCCAGAGACATTCTGGTTGAAAAATTCCTACTGGACCGACCTTGCCAAGGTCGGTCCTAAGGTCGGTCCATTCCAGTAACATTTTACCGTTTGAAAATTTTGCCCCGACCGACCTTGCAAAGTTCGGTCCCAAGGTCGGTCCATTCCAGAAACATTTTGTTCATTGTTTTTCAGCCCGACCGACCTTGTCCATGGTCGGTCCTAAGGTCGGTCGATTCTAGAGAGTTTCCTGCGTGTGTATTTTGAGCCTGACCGACCTTGAAAGGTCGGTCCTAAGGTAGGTCGGCTCCAGAAACTTATTTATAAGTTTTAAATTCACTCCAAACCTCACCACAAGTGTTCCAATGTGTTCCAACATCATTTAGGCACTTAAACTCACCTTAAAACATCCACCAAACTCATTAATTCACCCGCCAAAGATCTTCTTAACCATTTACTCAATCCTTACCAAAAACTCCTAACACTTAACAATTAATTCCTTACATTCCAAGCATGTGATTTACCTAGAACTTCAACTAACCAAAGTGTTCCCTCCTTAACAATTTTCTACTCACCCTTTTCAAGTTTGCACATACCTAAGCTTTTCTAGCCATACTCTTAATACCTTACACCTCTTCTCATTCATCTTGACCATGCTAAACCCTTCTTAAACAACATTCATCTCTTCCACCCAAATCCACTCGTTACCATCAAGGTTATATAAACTAGACCATACCTAAATTTTCACAAGACTTTTGAACACCATTTCCCATAGAATTTTGTACGAGTCTTAGTATTCCTATTACCATGATTTTGGTGTGTTTAATACACCCACCTAACCTCTAATTCCTCCTAGACAACTCTAAGTCATTCTAATCCTCAAGAACACCTTTTTAACTCATTTCCACTCAAATTTCCTTTAATGACTCCTAGTAAATCCTAGGTCATATTAATTCACAACAACCACTTAATCACTTTGTTTTCTACTCAAATTTCACCAAAGCTCCTCGTATATTATCATGCCCATATGCATAGTTTTCCTCATTCAATCATCTCACACACATCAAATTGTTTTCTCATCATATTTCTCACCCAAATCAACTCATTCATAATAAACTCAATATAGTGCAATAATCTTAAATTGCATAGCACTAAGGCTCTTAAATGACATGGCTCTTAGGCCCTTAAATGACTTAAACTTAAACACTGAATTTCCACATTAATAGCTTTCAACATGCAAATACTGCTCCCATAGCAATATAAGTGTTCTCATAATTCACCTTATACTTATCTTACTAACTCATTTCCATTGGCTCCTTAGTCACAAGTTCACAAGCTTGTTCAAATCCTTTTTCTTAGGTTATATAACCATTACTTAATGTAAGCTTTGAGCTACATATAGTACTTATCTAATTTCCACCCCTTAGACAACAAACCACCTTAAGGTAAAACATTTACCTTGTTTTTCCAAGTTTTCTCTTAACTTCCTCCTTAGGTTTCCTTGGATGATTCTCGGCCAAGGACTTCAATCCTCTTGCCAATGTTCTAATCCATATTCAAATAATGTAATAAGTGCTAAATATTGCACCTTAACTTAAGGAATCATTTCCTAGGTTTACAAGAATTGCTTAATGCACTAAATGGATGTTTACCTTTGAATTTTGGTATGGTTTTGATAATGAAGCAAGGCAAGACCTCCCAAAGTCTTTTGGACAATGAATCATGGCTAGAACAAGAAGTAAACAAGCCACCTTAAGAGGTAAATTTTCGGCAATGGAGAAGAAGTGATGGAAACATGATTTTTCTTACATTTTCCTTACCTTGAATTAATGGAGAAGCTAATGAACCCTTCAAGCTAATTTTCCCTCCTCTTATAGTGATTTCCCATGGCTCCAAAATGAAGTTTTTTAATTTTGAAAAGATAGGAAGCAAGGTCTTGGTGTAACTAAGAGTTATCTAAGCTTATTTTTGGATTTGGAGGTAAAATGAAGATTTTGTGAGCAAATGAAGGTGGGGCAAGAATGGTACTGTACTCACAGTTTTCTAGAGAGGAAGAGGAAGAAGAATTCAGTGGAAGAAGAAGAAATGAAGAAGAGAGGAGAGAGAGAAGGCTAGTTTAAGATATTTGTCATTTTAAGGCAAATAGTGCATTTACTCACTTTCCCACCTCTTTCCTTACTTTTATGGGCCTTATGGTGACTCACCACACTTAAAACCGTTCCCCCTTAATAGATAAGATATTTATGGTCTTGGTTGACCAACTTATTGACTTATGTTGATTAGAGCTTAACTAGGTACCATTTGGCACTATTCACAAATTTGTGAAATTTTTGATTTCCCATTGATTTAGGCTTCCTAATGTGATAATAATTATTACACATGTTGATTAAGGTGTATTCATGGGCATTTAGCCACTCAAAACCCATTTCTAAGACAATTTCTCAAAAAGGTGTTTTAAGGAGTCTTAAAAGCACATTTTGTGTTTTAACTCGTTTTTGAGCTTGGTTTTCTTTGGTAATTGATTTAACATGTCCATTAGCATGTTAATAAGGCCTTATAATGATATTTGGGTGCTAAAAGTCACTCCAAGCTTAGAGCACATTTTTGCTTAAATTGCCCTTATGGCATTTTCTTGTGTTTTCCTTGGTTTAAATTGTCTACCAATGTTCCTAAGGCATGTTTTAGCCTTATTACATCATAACTTGATGTTTACTTAGCATACTTAGGTTTGGGGTATTTCAATCTACCCCCCTTAAATGAACTTTGTCCCCAAAGTTCCCATGCATCTTATTTTATTAGATTACACGGTTTATCTCATTCCATAGATCATATAGATCATGCTTATATGTACTTAAACTTATTGACTCATTAGGTCTGTGATAGACTTATACTCAAATATCACACAACATGCTTAAGCATGTATAGCACTCAAAATTCCCTTTGTTCCTTTTGAAGATTAAAACAATCACTTAATTTTCATCGTATTCTCCCATGTCACCGGTCTGTAGACAAAGGCACATTCGTCCTTGCCTTCATGGGGTAGAATACAAAACTACTCTGTTCCCATGTCACCGGTCCGAAGACAAAGGCTCATGCGTCCTCGACTTCATGGGCGATACTTAGTAAAAAGGAAATCCTTTTTACGAGGTCAAGTGAGGGATAATTCCCTCTATTTGAAAATACAATCAACTCCAGTTTTGTTTTATCCTAATGCCTCTATCCTTAGCGTGATTTAATTGTGACCACTGGTAGGGAGTTTCAGGAATCATCCAACACTGATGTGATCAGCATCAGTGTTGAACTATCCTTCCACCCCAATTTGTGTTCGGTTTCCCTTGATCCCTAGAAAATCAAGTTCCACCTCCCACGTCATTTTCAAACATCGAATAATTCACTCATTTCCAATTTTCTATCTTTTTAGTCTTTCCAGTCGTAATCAATACATCTTCAAGGTGTGGACTCAGTCCATCAATCATTCCCAGTTCATCTCTTAGTAATTACCTCAGGAATCTCATTCCTACTAAGTTCTATATCAGTCTCATACCAATTCTCACCATCTTATACCTCATAGCATTACTATTTCCTACCTCATACTCATATCGAATAATATCTCATAGTGTTATCTTATTCTTATCTCACACATAGTTTCATATCGATTCATATCTCATATATTCCTTAAGTCCCCTTTATCCTCTTCACTAATTCTCTTAACTTGTACTCACACAGAAGTTAACAAGATAGGTACTTAATACGTATGGTATTTGCATCTTCTGTGTGCAATAACCATAATTAATCTCAAAATGTTTATGTAAAAAAATTTCACAAATTCTTTTGTGCTGTGTACACCGTAGTTTACGTACTCAGTACATAAACATACGCTAAGCGGTTTTCGCTCTACCCCCCTTAAAATGGATTACGCCCACATAATCAACATTATATTATCCTTGAACATAGGTTCCAGATGCCTAATTCTCACCAAGCCTTCTAGCTTCCATGACATCTATCTCACTTATAATTCGATCAGAAGGTCTCAACCATGTTACTGGCTTAGTCTCTGTATCGAGGACCCTTAACGGTATTTATACCCTTTTCTTAACTTTGTTTGGTCTAACCTCAAGGTTCTAAAGCATTCAGTTGCTAAGTCTTATATTTCTTCCATTGGAAGCTGTGTGGTACATCATTCTTTCCATGTTCATTAGGTATATGAAACCTTTAAGGTACCGGTCTGCTAGCTTCTACTGCGTGACTCTAATAATCTTAGGCTTAACTGCCTTTCTTATCCTCTTAATGTATTGTATATCCTTGTGCCTCCTTACGGTTTAGAAATATTGGTCTCCCAATGGATGCGTGTTGCCTTTAATTATACACGGCCTTAATGAGTTGTAACTCATATATCCAGTCTCTCTGGAGATCTAACGTTCATATTCTTAGCGTTCTCTAAAGTGTCTAAATCGTCCTTTCCAACTGACCTTTGGTCTGAGGATGATTCTTAATCTGAAACTACTGTTTAGTGCTTATTGCGCTTTACAGTTTAATCTCTAACGTCTTAAGACATGTCCAATGTCTGTACTTAATAATCCGTCTTCGCACTTCATAGTTCTTGATTATTTGTTCTTTGATTCCTTTGTGTCGTTGGTTTAACTAAGTTCCTTCTCTTCAACTGCGTGTGGTAGTCACTGCTCTCGTCTGATCTTGCGTCGTTGACCGTGGTACGGAGTCGACTACTTCTCGTGTTCCTTACACCACTCGTCTACATGCATGGGGTACCTTACTGATATATTACTACTTACCCGACTAACTCATAAATGAGTCTGTCAGGCCTGCAAGCCCCTGTGGAGTGCAGTCGTCCCACATCTCGTTTTAGTAAACTCATAGTGTCAGTCACACGTTTAACCATTGCTAACTATGAAGTATTCTGTTGTCGATCTCCTCTTTCATCATTCCATAATAACACTTATTGTTCTTCTTGAACTTAATCAAGGGAAATTCATTTATTGTGTTCTTGGGTATGGTATGTTCTAGCTCCTTTCTGCATTTTGTACTGACTCGATCTCTAAGTAACTGAGGTCTCTTTCCATAGAGCCTCTTATCTTGTTTCTCATATTTTGATCTACTAGGAATGCACTTCCAGTTTTTTAAGGAATGGACAGCGTGCTTCCTGTGAATCTTTCATCATCTGGTCTAAATTACTGGTATTAATGCTCAGTTTGTCTACCATCTTATTTCCTTACTTATGTCAGTCTTAGCTCATAAATCTAATTGCCTTAGTGTCAATATTTGACGGCTTATACATAATGGTCGCTTTACTGCGCACCATGACTTAATCCACTTATATAGGTATTGTTCTACGGCTTCTGCTACCTTGGTAGTTCACCTTTATTCTGTTGCCCTTTGTTGGTACAACTTCCTAATCATTTATTTTAATGTCTTATCTCGTACTCAATCCCCTCTTTGTGTAAACATAGTGGGAGTTCTCTAATTTCGATGTATGGCAGTTGTCGTACCATGTTGTAATTTTGCTATCTCTTAATATGAAGGTGTTTTGCTTCAATCTCAGGTTCGTAAGTACGCTAATTTCTCTCACATTCTTCCATTCCTTATGATGTTATTTACCATGTAATTTAACCGTTTACTGAAGAAGTCATCCGTTGAATCACAAGCTCTTCTGAGCGTTGGTCACTTGACGTGCCATACTGTGCACTCACAACGTTTATCTCTGACGATTATTGATTCTTAAATCCCGAGTGTTGGATATGAGGTCTGTCTATGCAGCCTCCCTTATTACTCAAGTGTATCTGGTACATTCTAAGGTAATCTCAAGGTTTACGGTTTCCATTCTCTAATAGAAGCGTATTCTATCTCTAATAAGTGAAAGCCCTTATTGAGGGTTTATTCCCACTCATGGCCTCATAACAAGGAGAGGTATCCCCACCCTAAAAGGAATGGTTTGTTCTTCGCCCCTATCAATACTATTATCTCAATTTTCTCATTGGTGCCCTTTCCTGGCAATATTTCCACAATCTAAGTTATAGGTTTTATAACCGTTCATATCTAGGAATTGTAGTCCCTTCATGGCTTAAACGAGCTCTCTTACAACTTACTTCGCCTCAGCTCTGATGTGGTTAACATCCTTGGCTTGTAGGCTCTTAGTGCTTAATGTCATTGGGTGAGAGTCGGTGCTCGGTTCACTCCTTGTACTCTTACTCATCCATGGGCTATCTCCATACGTTTCGGGTTCTTTGAACACTATCCACCATTAGGTTACATATTAAATGTAGTACCGGGTCTCATGGTAAGTTGTTGCATCCTGCTTCCCGCTATGGAAGTTCGTTCAGGTGATCTGGCGTTAACCAGTGTCTATTACAATTCTGTCGTTTTCATATACTTGCACCTTTTAACAATTACGGATCTGTTCGTATTAGGCATCTGCCTTACGGTGTCTAAGTTGGATATTTATCTAGGTTATCATGTAATTCCATCTCAACGCTTTGTTCAACTCTCGTTGACTACACCACCCGTTGATGATTAATCATACTTTGGTGTTAATGAGTTAGGCAAACAATACTAACTGTCGTTAATCAGTTTGCTCGGCTCGACTATGCCCGTTCTGGGGGTAGTCCTCTGAGCTTTCCTCTGTCGGGATTGTATGTCTTTAATCCTTAGTAGGTTATAACTTAAGTTCACTTCCTCTGTCCCTGTTTTCGGGGTTTACTAACATCTTCATTGAAGAATGTTTGTTGCTGGTATTCTTAGTGGTCATCCTGGGAGTCTTATCCCGTTCTTGCTGGAAGACGTTGTGTCAACAATCTCAATGGTATCTTATAATACATTCCTTGTATGCTATTGCTTACATAGTGTTTTGCTCGGATAACTGAGCGATCTCTTAGGTTTTCCTCTTTGAGGTTCGGGATTGGTGTCCTTACCGTACTGTCAGTTGTCACTGTAGTAGGTTGTATCATTGCTAATATTTATATCGTTTAGTATTTCGTCCAAGTTCAGTTCCCGGCTGTCTGGTGTGTCGCCTCATCTCATCATGGTCAGGCCGTCAGGCCTTCCCAAGGTCTCATTCTCCCGTTCTTATGGATTTACAATCCAGTCTTGGTGTGTATTACGACTGTAGCGTTCTACTATCTCGCCATGATGGCTTCCCGTGTAGCTTAACCGTGGTAGCACTTGCTATGGCAAGTGCGCCATGCAAGATGGGCTACCGGTACTGTGCGCGTCGGTAGTGGTACTTCCACCTAATTTCTAACCTTTGGTAGTCCTCGGGACTCCTTCGATGTTCTCTTATTTTGGATAACTAGCCATCTGGCAGTTTCCTAGTTGGTTAGACAGTACTGTCATTTGTCAGGGTGTTCCTCTTTCTGAGGTGACCCCTCGTTACTTACTTATGTCTTAATCCTCGCTCCCGTTCCACACATTTTGTCGTGGTTACTAAATAATGATTCTCCTTCAGGCACTACGTTGTAGTCCTAACTCGGTATACAATTTGTATGAGTTTTTACCGTCGTCTGCGCTATGTCGGCCGGGTTTGTAATCTCCTCTTTTAATGGGGTTTGGAGTTCCCGTTTCTAACTGGACTTTCCAGTAATCTTAACTCTCATGCTTTGTATTATCCCACTGTTATGCTCATTTGGACCACTGTCTGGTACTCATGTCGCTTATCTTTTCCTATCCATTGCACTCATAGTGCTTTCCTTATCATCGGTATGGTGGGGTAACTCGACTGCGTAGCATGTCGACCCATGTTGCCAGTAATTACTGTTCTCTTACTGGTAGGATTCCGTTGGCAGCGCTGTTGCGCTCCAATTAGGACCTTCAAGTTCTCGTAAATTGTTGTATACCGATGTTTTCTCGTATTGCTTAATGTTATCTAACTACCAGATCGGGTTTCCCCGAGTAAGAGAAGGCTTTCTTCTCTCTGGCGTTTGTTCCCTGTAATTCAAGCAAGGGATGTGGAGGGCGGGTTTAGGTACTATGGATATCCGGTAAACATCGGGAAGTCCTAACTAACACACCTCTCGCTCTATCTCTCAACCCTTAACCCATAACTCAAACTCAAAGTATTCTCCTAAGTTCGGTAATTCCTGTCATCAAAGCGTAACTACGCTCTGATACCACTTTTGTAACACCCCAACTCATAAAGCCACACTTATCTCATAAACCTCCATTCACTTATATTAACTTTGCAGCGGATTTCTTACAACATTTGGTGTTACTGCCGTTAGTCACCCACGTGACCAACTAGGCATACTAAAATCTCCAAGATCTAGCTACGGTCTGATGGACCCGAATATACCGAACATTAGTACTTACAAGGCTTAACCAATTACATAACAATCTTACAATTTTCTTACAACCTATACAACTTACTAACATTGGTTACCATACGAGAGTACATGCATAACTCGTAGGTCATACTTAAACCCGTAATACGTCTACCCCATCTTACTCTCAGGACGGTCGCCTTCAAGCATTCACCTGCAAGATATAAACAACAGCCCCCGAGGGGGTCAGCACCTTGGCTGGTATGATTCCCTTATGGCCCCCAAGCTAACGGGGCTATGACGACTAATTGTCAATAGTATGGAGATTGATTAGATACACAACATAAATAAGAAGTGCAATAAACAACAACCATATATGAACAATCAAAGTTCAAACACAATGAACGACTTACAAGCGTTCCCTTAGTAAATGAGTTAGTTTTTAACTCCTTAAATTATGATACCTCTTAATCTCAATCCATTCTTACCTTACCTCAATCTTAGTCCTTATCTCAGTCTCAATGTATCAACCGTTCTTTAATTAGAGTCGGTTGTACTTTATCTCAAACCTTATCTCAAATCTTATCTTAGTCCTTATCTTAATTAAGACAACTGTTCTTTAATTAGAATGGTTGTTCCTTAATTCATTGTTTATCTTGTCGGGTAGAGTAACCCTAACCAATGAGTTATCAACTCATTGGTTTACATAAACAATATTTGTTAGAATTATTTGGGATTTAGGTAGATCCCACCACACCTCCTTAGTAATGCCTCCCACCTCGAACAGAAGTCGAGGTGACCGAGTCTTTATGTCGACTCTAGGCGACGAGTCCGAAGACAAGTCATATTTGGAAGTCGAGACCTGATAAGGATACCGACCTCCCCTAATACACATGTGCCGGAACGATTCTGGATTCCTCACTCCCCCCCCCCAAGTTCCAGTTAATGGAAGCCTCAAAGTCAATGTTTGTTAGTTAGCCTCTTTCGGTTACTAATAAAACAATGTTAGGGAGCGTTCCTTACTCTCACACCATTGTTTACTAAACATTAGTTAGTAAGTTCTCAATGTAAGTCGTGTTAGTGCACCACAATCACACACAAACATAATATTCCGGTTGCATGCTTTATCTTGTTTAGTCGACACACATAAACAAATAGCACACAAGCCGAGGGACACCTCGTTAGCCAGCAGGTCACAAGAAAACCATACCGTACACCGTCGGTTGTTCGGTTGCTTATTCTTCTCTAGAGTCCAAATACTCAAACCCTAAAACATTCATCCAATTAAGGTTGTTAATTACTTCCGATTTACTTAACTTTCTTAGCCACTAATGATCCCCATCTAAAACCACTTTAGTTCTTATAAACTTAACCTTAAACACTTAAATCCTTTACTTAACTTAATCCCTTAAGTCCTTATATCCTTGTCTTTCTAATCATCATTACCCTCTTAATGGCATACCCCTAATACCACTTAACATCCTTAAAATTTTAATTTTTTTTAAAAGGGCCGACCGACCCTACCCAGGGTCGGTCCATTCTAGAGACATTCTGGTTGAAAAATTCCTACTGGACCGACCTTGCCAATCGGCCAAGGTCGGTCCATTCCAATAATATTTTACCGTTTGAAAATTTTGCCCCGACTGACCTTGCTAAGTTCGGTCCCAAGGTCGGTCCATTCCAGAAACATTTTGTTCATTGTTTTTCAGCCCGACCGACCTTGTCCATGGTCGGTCCTAAGGTCGGTCGATTCCAGAGAGTTTCCTGCGTGTGTATTTTGAGCCTGACCGACCTTGCCAAGGTCGGTCCTAAGGTAGGTCGGCTCCAGAAACTTATTTATAAGTGTTAAATTCACTCCAAACCTCACCACAAAAGTTCTAATGTGTTCCAACATCATTTAGGCACTTAAACTCACCTTAAAACATCCACCAAACTCATTAATTCACCCACCAAAGATCTTCTTAACCATTTACTCAATCCTTACCAAAAACTCCTAACACTTAACATTTAATTCCTTACATTCCTAGCATGTGATATACTTAGAACTTGAACTAACCATAGTGTTCCCTCCTTAACAAGTTTCTACTCACCCTTTTCAAGCTAGCACATACCTAAGCTTTTCTAGCCATACTCTTAACACCTTACACCTCTTCTCATTCATCTTGACCATGCTAAACCCTTCTTAAACAACTTTCATCTCTTCCACCCAAATCCACTCGTTACCATCAAGGTTATATAAACTAGACCATACCTAAATTTTCACAAGACTTTTGAACACCATTTCCCACATATTTTTGTACGAGTCTTAGTATTCCTATTACCATGATTTTGGTGTGTTTAATACACCCACCTAACCTCTAATTCCTCCTAGACAACTCTAAGTCATTCTAATCCTCAAGAACACCTTTGTTAACTCATTTCCACTCAAATTTCCTTTAATGACTCCTAGTAAATCCTTGGCCATATTAATTCACAATAACCACTTAAACACTTTGTTTTCTACTCAAATTTCGCCATAGCTCCTCGAGTATATTATAATGCCCATATGCATAGTTTTCCTCATTCAATCATCTCACACACTTCAAATCGTTTTCTCATCATATTTCTCACCCAAATCAACTCATTCATAATAAACTCAATATAGTGCAATAATCTTAAATTGCATAGCACTAAGGCTCTTAAATGACACGGCTCTTAGGCCCTTAAATGACTTAAACTTAAACACTGAATTTCCACATTAATAGCTTTCAACATGCAAATACACACAACAATGCTCCCATAACAATATAAGTGTTCTCATAATTCACCTTATACTTATCTTACTAACTCATGAGTTATAACCATTACTTATGTAAGCTTTGAGCTACATATAGTACTTATCTAATTACCACCCCTTAGACAACAAACCCCCCTTAAGGTAAAACATTTACCTTGTTTTTCCAGTTTTTCTCTTAACTTCCTCCTTAGGTTTCCTTGGATGATTCTCGGCCAAGGACTTCAATCCTCTTGCCAATGTTCTAATCCACATTCAAATAATGTTATAAGTGATATAAATATTGCACCTTAACTTAAGGAAACATTTCCTAGGTTTACAAGAATTGCTTAATGCACTAAATGGATGTTTACCTTTGAATTTGGAATGACTTTGATAATGAAGAAGACAAGACCTCCCCAGTCTATGAACAATGCATCAAGGCTAGAACAAGAAGTAGACAAGCCACCTTAAGAGGTAAATTTTCGGCAATGGAGAAGAAGTGATGGAAACATGATTTTTCTTACATTTTCCTTACCATGAATGAATGGAGAAGCTAATGAACCCTTCAAGCTAATTTTCCCTCCTCTAATGGCAATTTCCCATGGCTCCAAAATGAAGCTTTTCCAATTTTGAAAAGATAGGAAGCAAGGCCTTGGTCTAACTAAGAGTTATCTAAGCTTATTTTTGGATTTGGAGCTAAAATGAAGATTTTGTTAGTAAATGAAGGTGGGGCAAGAAGGGGCTGTACTCACGGTTTTCTTGAGAGGAAGAGGAAGAAGAATTCAGTGGAAGAAGAAGAAATGTAGAAGAGAGAAGAGAGATAAGGCTAGTTTTAAGATATTTGTCATTTTAAGGCAAATAGTGAATTTACTCACTTTCCCACCTCTTTCCTTACTTTTCTGGCCCTTATGGTGACTCACCACACTTAAAACCTGTTCCCCCCTTAAAGATAAGATATTTTTGGTCTTGTTTGACCAACTTATTGACTTATGTTGACTCGAGAGCTTAAACTAGGTATATTTGGCACTATTCATAAATTTAGTGCACAAATTTGTGAAATTTTTGATTTCCCATTGATTTAGGCTTCTTAGTGGACGTGATAGACAGTGAGGGGCTGTATATCCCCCTGTCCTAGTGGACGTGATAGACAGTGAGGGCTGTATATCCCCTGTCCTTAGTGGACGTGATAGACAGTGAGGGGCTGTATATCCCCTGTCCTTAGTGGACGTGATAAACAGTGAGGGGCTGTATATCCCCCTGTCCTAAAAGGACGTGATTGGCGGTGGGGCCATCTCTCCCAGTGAATTATTCCACTCTCGAGTTCTTGGTTCTTGGATCTACTTATCATTCCTAGTCCTTTGTGGCTATCTGGGTTTTTCTACTCCTAATGAGAATTGGTTCTAACATCAACAATGGATGCTTACTAACTATGTGGTGTGGACTACTTAAGTGGATGACTTGTTTTGGAAGTTCTCTATCTCTATCTTTTCTTGTTTTCTTTTCTCTTTAACCTGATTGTTTTGAAGTGCTTTTATCTCTGTTTTACTTTTAAGAGTTTGTTTTCATGTTACTGTTTTTTTGAAGAGTTATGTTTTATAAGTTTGTTTTTGGAGAATTGTACCAGTTCCATTCCAGGGAACTGACCCGCCCCTTTCGGGGTGGGCTGCTTGGTTTCATCTTGCAGGTACGAATTGATTTACAGGTGGCCACGAAAGAATGAGCGTTTGGGATGAGACTAGGTTTTGTGGAGAATTAATGTGTTAAATTTCTATATGTTTTTTTTGTGTTAAGTCTTTCTCGAGTTCAGACCGTAGCTTTTGTAGATTGTAAGTTGTAATTGGTGAGGTTTGGTGCCGGGTGTTTGGAACCCGATGGTCTGTAATCGCCTTAGAGTTTTATTTCCGCTGTATTTATGGTTAATAGGCGTTACATATTAGTACACTGTTGATTAAGGTGTATTCATGGGCATTTAGCCACTCAAACCCATTTCTATGACAATTTCTCAAAAGGTGCTTTTTGGAGTCTTAAAGCACATTTTGTGTTTTAACACGTTTTTGAGCTTGGTTTCTTTTGTAATTGATTTAAAATGTCCATTAGCATGTTAATAAGGTCTTATAATGATATTTGGGTGCTAATCGAAGTCACTCCAAGCTTAGAGCACATTTTTGCTTAAATTGCCCTTATGGAGTTTTCTTGTGTTATCCTTGGTTTAAATTGTCTACCAATGTTCCTAAGGCATGTTTTAGTCTTTTTACATTATAACTTGATGTTTACTTAGCATACTTAGGTATGGGGTATTTCACAAGAACATCTAATAACGTATAATCCAAATTCGGATATTAAAAACATACTATTTCGATATATAATAATTGTCTTAGATCACCCTTAAAAATGATAAAAATCAAGAGTAAATATCATTGAGCTTTCGGACAGTACTCATCCGCAAGCTATGAAAACGAAGTTGTTTAAAAAAAACTAAGGTATTATTGCCGTCCAAAACTACCAAAACAGTGCGTTGTAATACTTGAAATTATGAGGTATCTATGGAACTCAGTATGTTTGTCATCAATACCATCAAATTTAGATCGCAAGTTGTCCATAACAGTAGCAGCATAGGTAGCAATAAACACAGATCAAGTCACCAATATTATGTTTATTCCTACTCCAGCAATCAGCAGACAGCTTTATACTTGTTACTAAAACATAGATTAAATAGATTGACCATATCGATAGCGTATCTTCAAGATTATAAACCGCTGAAAAGGTTTGTAATGTGGTTTATGATAGTTTAAAATCAAACCTTGAATTATGAGCAGCAACGTAGAAGAAACTTTTAACGGCAATTGACTAGAAGTGACCCATGGTTTTAAATAAAATTTAGGGGAAATTGCTTGAGACCTGGTCACATAGCAGTGATGAGCAGAGACATAACTTGGAAGGAATTCTTAGTAAAGGTAAAAACTATTAGTAATACCAGAAGTGAAACTTGATCATAACTTTAATTCTAATTGAGGATAAAATAATTATACCTGATCTTGATTAAGCAGGAAATTGAAGATAGATAGATAAATTTCAGCAAAAGTAATATATACACGAAAAATTAAAGCCATCTTCAGTGTTCAAATTACTTTTATTACCCCTTTTTTTCGTTTTCCTCAATGCTAGATGAGAAATTGTAGGAAAACTATATACATAAAAAGAATAAAATAATAACTAAACCTACAACTCTACTACGGGTAGCAAAATAAAACCCGGTCGGAGTATAGTGTAAATATATTACGACCGAGAGTATCGAACCCAAGGGACTTATAGAAAATTAGTCCTAATCCGGTAATAACCTATTCTAAGACAAGGGGGGAAATTGAAATGTTTTCTAATCCTAATCAAAACTAACTAAACTAAGTGGTAATTACAATGAAATTATCCTTGATCCAGGGTGTGAAACCATCTAAGCATCAATATGAACTCTAAACATAAACACAAGCCTTCGAATTAACCAACAACTGAACACGCCGGGTGTCCTGCCGGATACCACTTGCACGGCATATTCAAAGACATTGAATCTGCCGGACATTGGCCACCCGGCAGTGCGTCCGGCATAGTCATAATGCATATTCTTTCTCCAGTTTCCAGTAGAAAACAGAAGACTCATACCTATTAACAAATCGAGCATATATCATGCCGCGAAATGAACAAGGAAATGGGGGAAAATGGATTAATTCTCACTCTACCACTAACCCTTAATTCATAAGAAGAGAGTAGGAAGACCATTAAGAGAGTCTAACCTATCTTACTTGGGACTTGTCTTCCACAAGTAAGAATTGCATGAAGAGAAAAAGAGATCAACCTATTCTCTTTCAATAAGAACCTTACTCTTAATAAACTTGAAAATTATATTAAAGAAATCATATTGTTTACAAGAAGAGTTTCATCCCAACCAAGAACAGAAGGAACTACTACTCAATCACCCATGAATTGAAGAAGGAAATACAAGAAGAAGGGAGAGTTTTGACATAGCCTTCACCCTCTAAATCTTCCTCCAATCTTCTTCTTTTTCTCTTGAATGGTTGTGTAGCAGTTCTTCAGTCGAAAATACGTCTATTTGTGGAGTAAGTGTGTGGAATTATGGTGGAAATGAACACCCCAAAATGTTCAGCCTCTTGCGCCTTTTATAGACAAAAATTCTTCGGATGCCGGGTCTCATGCCGGGTCTAAGTCATCCGGCATCGGATTAAACACGTGCTATTTCCGTAACGGTCGAAACCGCCCTGGCGCGAAAAGTCACTTATGCCGGACATATTCCATCCGGCATCATACCCGGCATCTAATGTTTGGATAACGGTAAATAACCGACATCTATTGGTAGACATGCGCGTCTTTTGCTTATGCCGGATACAAATACCCGGCACCATGTCCGGTGACGTCCCATTTCTGCTGTGTACTTGCGCCGTGCATGAGAGATCCGGCTTCATATCCGGCAAGGTCCGGTTTTTGATGAAAAACTTGCTCCTTGCATAAAAACACCAAGAGCATTAGTCTGAACATATAAAATGACTTCTTATAAATTAATGCAAATACTAACTATTCTTACCTTATTTTAACTAATAACACTACAAATCTAGCTTATAAATATGATAAGTCTACGGCTTATCAAGGCCCTACACTTACCTTTTGCTAGTCCTCGAGCAAAACAAGATTAGAAAGGACTAATTACTTATGCACAAAACGATAAACTCTAGAATGAAATGTAGATAAATATTTCCAACTATATGACTCTAATTCATAAGTATCACTTACTCCTTATTCTATCAAAATACTAATGGGTATAAAAAGATCTTCAAAACCGATCAAAAACTTTTGGGCTATTTTGCATAAGGGATTTGTAATCTCCCTTTTTCCGGTTTCCATCATTCAGCTCTATTTTTCAAGAGTTTCTGAATGTGGCCAAGACTCTCATCAATGGTTTTATGAATCAGCCCTATTTTGCAAGAGTTTCTGAATCAACCATGATTTTTTTTCATTGAAGAACGGGGAATTTAGGAGAAAAATAAAAGGAAAAACTCTCTTTTCTTGCTTTTATTCAGAGGCACTTTTGCAACCTCTAGGAATATAATGCTTTTCCTTTGGAAGAAGATTTTTTTCTTTTTTTCTTTTTCTTCTTCTTTCTTTTGCACAAAAACCCTTTTTAAGATTTCCACCCAAAAGATTTTTCACAATTTGGAAAGAAAAGAATAACACCCATAAGTACATAAAGGAAAGAATTAGGAGAAAGATCATGTACTCATGTTAATAAAGAGAATCAAAAAGTTAAAAACAGGAATCTATAAGTCATTAGAGAGCTTACCTCTTGAGAGAACAAGCTTTTAGTCATTCCTAATCTCATCTTAATCAAAAACATGCAAAAAGTTTAGTAAAACATTGAATAAAACGCAAAACTTATGCATATTATAAAAAAACTTATTTTTTTAAGGGGGGTCCCTGCCCTACACTTGGCAGGAACACTGTCCCCAGTGTTCGAAAGAAAACGAATAAGTAAAACTCTTTTTTTTTTAAGAAACTTGAAACAACTATAATGAAAGCAATTTAAAAACAATAACATAAAATTAAAAGAGAAAAAAATTAAATGATACGAAGGGCTCCCCTGTTTGATAGTGAAGGCGTGAGGAGGAACCGCCCTACACTTAGCCTTTTAGGCTATTTGGCATCCTTGGAGATCCTAGGTAGAATGGTGACCGAATTCGCATGCTCCCGTGGATTGGTTTGCGTTTGGGATGGGAGCTGACCTTGTTGTCGCGGTTGCGTCAGAAGTTGCTGTAGTTGCAACTGCAACGATTTGTGCTCCTTGCGAATGTCGAGATCTCGTTTGAGTATCCTGGGTCTTGTTCATCAGGGCTGACATCATGTCACGAAGTTCAGCCATTTCAGCCTCTGATGATGATGCAGGATGGGACGGTCTGAATTGTCTTGGACCTCCCTGGTAGCCGGCTTGACTCTGAAAGTGTTGAGGGGGTTGATTCCCCTGTTGCCATGGCTGCCGATACCCTTGGTTACTCACATAATTGACTTCCTCAACATTCTGAAAGTTGGGCATGTCAGGGCTTGAAGCGTGCGTGCACTAACCACGTTCGCTTGTTGAGGAAGTTTATTCATTGCTATTTGCTCCACCACTTTCTGTAGAGCACTAACCTTCGTGACGTTTGAGCATTGCTCTCCAACTGCTCATGACTTTGCAATAATTTGGCCAATTTGGAGTCACCCTCATCCACCTGATATAGACCAGCGGTACTGCCCCTTGTTCCACCGGTGGCCCATTCCCTAATCTCTTCGCAAAGAGATTCAACCCCACTAAGGAATTGATCTCCAGGCTTCTTTAATATATCTGCACCAAGGGAGGATAAGATCATCGTCTTGCTTTGATTGACCAATCCTTTGTAAAACAACTGAGATAGTTGCTCCTTGGTGAGGCCGTGGTGTGGACATGTGCGAAGCAACCCTTTGAATCTGTCCCAAGTCTCACAGATGTTCTCCGAGCTAGGTTGTCTGAAGTTGTAAATGTCGGCGATCATCTCCAGGGTGCGACTAGGGGGCATGAATTTGTCATAAAATTTGGTTGCCATGTCCTCCCATGTGGTGATGGTACTGGGGTTAGACTGTGGTACCACTTGCTGGCGTTCCCAGTAAGGCTATGGGGGAAGAGAGCAAGTCTGGCGTATTGGAGGACATTATTTGTGGAAGTTAGGCTGTTTGTGTGTTGCAAGAATTTGGTGATGTGGAGCAAGGCATCGTCCGGGTTTGTACCATCGAACATACCCAATTCCTTTATGCATCGTATTTGATGATATGGCTTAAGTTTTTGCCATTCATCGTATTCGTTTTGTGGAAGGAGAGGGAGGTCGATTGCGGGCTTTTGGCCTTGGTTAGAAGGCCGGTTTATATTTCGGACGGTAGGTGCTGCCATTGGTGTAGGATCTGCTTCTTGTAGGGTTTGTTGTTGCCTTAAAGTTTGAAGCAGGGTTCTCTCGATCTCCGGATCAAAGTTGGCTAAATTTTCAGGAGTACTTGTTGACCGAAGAAGCATTCACCTTTTAAATATATGAGGAGCAAGACATAACGTTATAATATTAATAAAAAAATAATATAATGACGTAATTAGACTTATGAAAATACAAGAAGAAATAAATTTTTGGTTATGCCGGACGGCGTGCCGGGTGCGTTTTACCCGGCAGTGGACTTCCTCCACTAATGCCGGGTGTATACAAACCGGCATGTTGCCCGGCGTGACCAAAAATCGAACATAACTTAATTAAAAGACATTGAAAGGTAAAGGATAATCAAAAATAAATGTAAGAGTAAATAAGAGATTTGTAGGAGATTACTCCTAATTGTCCCTACAATTTGCGACAAAAATATTGAGAGAAATTGAGCATGCCGGGTGACATGCCGGATCAAACCCGTCCGGCATAGGACTTCCTCCGAAATGCCGGATATAGAAAACCCGGCACAATACACGGCAAGTTCAAACTCGAAATTTAAATTAAAGAATCATAGTATAAGGACTATTAGGAGAGAGAAATAACGAATGGGAGTAAGCAAGAACAAATTTAAATTGCCAAGAACTCAATACTGTAAGGAATTTTGAAAAACTTTGAACATGCCGGACGCAATGCCGGGTAAAACGTATCCGGCATCAGACTTCCTCCGAGTTTGCCGGGTGACAGACGCCCGGCACCCCGCACGGCACATTCAAGTCTGCAAAACTAAGGGCGAAAATAAATTCAAGAATCAAGGAATCAAAAGATCAAAGAATCAAAGAATAAAGAATAAGGCGTTTTACCGAAATTAGGACTTGGACTAATTCCAAGTCCCCGGCAACGGCGCCAATTTGCTAACTGAGAAATTGTAGGAAAACTATATACATAAAAAGAATAAAATAATAACTAAACCTACAACTCTACTACGGGTAGCAAAATAAAACCCGGTCGGAGTATAGTGTAAATATATTACGACCGAGAGTATCGAACCCAAGGGACTTATAGAAAATTAGTCCTAATCCGGTAATACCTATTCTAAGACAAGGAGGAAATTGAAATGTTTTCTAATCCTAATCAAAACTAACTAAACTAAGTGGTAATTACAATGAAATTATCCTTGATCCAGGGTGTGAAACTATCTAAGCATCAATATGAACTCTAAACATAAACACAAGCCTTCGAATTAACCAACAACTGAACACGCCGGGTGTCCTGCCGGATACCACTTGCACGGCATATTCAAAGACATTGAATCTGCCGGACATTGGCCACCCGGCAGTGCGTCCGGCATAGTCATAATGCATATTCTTTCTCCAGTTTCCGAGTAGAAAACAGAAGACTCATCCCTATTAACAAATCGAGCATATATCATGCCGCGAAATGAACAAGGAAATGGGGGAAAATGGATTAATTCTCACTCTTACCACTAACCCTTAATTCATAAGAAGAGAGTAGGAAGACCATTAAGAGAGTCTAACCTATCTTACTTGGGACTTGTCTTCCACAAGTAAGAATTGCATGAAGAGAAAAAGAGATCAACCTATTCTCTTTCAATAAGAACCTTACTCTTAATAAACTTGAAAATTATATTAAAGAAATCATATTGTTTACAAGAAGGAATTCATCCCTAACCAAGAATAGGCAAGGAGTTCTACATCTCCATCCACACAACTACAAGAAGAGAATACAAAGGGGAGAAGGGAATGGTCATAGCCTCAACCCGACAGGATCTTCTTCTTCTGCTTCGCGTGGATGGAACCGTAGAAACTTCCTTGGACACCAACAATGGAGTGGGGCGGAATTGGAGTTGTGAGTGGAGTGTATAGGGGTGTTGAAGTGTGTCAAATTGTAGCCTTCCTCGCCTATTTATAGGCACCAAAATGTCTCTTGCCGGGCGTCGTGCCGGATCACCAATAGCCGGCACACGTGATAAATGCGCCCAACTGTTAACGGTCGAAACCGTCAATTCCGCGCGAAACAGTGCCTATGCCGGGTAGGAGATACCCGGCATCACACCCGGCACTAGCCAAATCTCCAACGGTCAATAACGGCCATCGTCTGGTCAACCGTGGCGACTCTTCACTTATGCCGGATGGGATATCCCGGCATTTGGTCCGGCAAGGCCTCTTTTCTGTTCTGTGCTTTTGCCGTGCAGAAACTACCCGGCATGGAATCCGGCTTCAACTGAACTTTTGCCTAGAAAATCATTCCTTGCACAGAAAACTCATAAAAACATAAATATGTACAAATATTATATTTTAACACATAATAAGCATAAATAACATAAATATAACTTTATTTAGATAAATATAATACTAAATCTAGTGCATAAAATATGATAAGTCTGCGGCTTATCAAGGCCCTACACTTACCTTTTGCTAGTCCTCGAGCAAAACAAGATTAGAAAGGACTAATTACTTATGCACAAAACAGATAAACTCTAGAATGAAATGTAGATAAATATTTCCAACTATATGACTCTAATTCATAAGTATCACTTATCTACCTTATTCTATCGGAACATACTAATGGGTATAAAACAAGGAACTTCAAAACCGATCAAAAACTTTTGGGCTATTTTGCATAAGGGATTTGTAATCTCTCCTTTTTCCGGTTTCCATCATTCAGCTCTATTTTTCAAGAGTTTCTGAATGTGGCCAAGACTCTCATCAATGGTTTTATGAATCAGCCCTATTTTGCAAGAGTTTCTGAATCAACCATGATTTTAGGAAAACTATATACATAAAAAGAATAAAATAATAACTAAACCTACAACTCTACTACGGGTAGCAAAATAAACCCGGTCGGAGTATAGTGTAAATATATTACGACCGAGAGTATCGAACCCAAGGGACTTATAGAAAATTAGTCCTAATCCGGTAATACCTATTCTAAGACAAGGGGGGAAATTGAAATGTTTTCTAATCCTAATCAAAACTAACTAAACTAAGTGGTAATTACAATGAAATTATCCTTGATCCAGGGTGTGAAACTATCTAAGCATCAATATGAACTCTAAACATAACACAAGCCTTCGAATTAACCAACAACTGAACACGCCGGGTGTCCTGCCGGATACCACTTGCACGGCATATTCAAAGACATTGAATCTGCCGGACATTGGCCACCCGGCAGTGCGTCCGACATAGTCATAATGCATATTCTTTCTCCAGTTTCCGAGTAGAAAACAGAAGACTCATCCCTATTAACAAATCGAGCATATATCATGCCGCGAAATGAACAAGGAAATGGGGGAAAATGGATTAATTCTCACTCTTACCACTAACCCTTAATTCATAAGAAGAGTAGGAAGACCATTAAGAGAGTCTAACCTATCTTACTTGGGACTTGTCTTCCACAAGTAAGAATTGCATGAAGAGAAAAGAGATCAACCTATTCTCTTTCAATAAGAACCTTACTCTTAATAAACTTGAAAATTATATTAAAGAAATCATATTGTTTACAAGAAGTAATTCATCCCTAACCAAGAATAGGCAAGGAGTCTACATCTCCATCCACACAACTACAAGAAGAGAATACAAAGGGGAGAAGGGAATGGTCATAGCCTCAACCCGACAGGATCTTCTTCTTCTGCTTCGCGTGGATGGAACCGTAGAAACTTCCTTGGACACCAACAATGGAGTGGGGCGGAATTGGAGTTGTGAGTGGAGTGTATAGGGGTGTTGAAGTGTGTCAAATTGTAGCCTTCCTCGGCCTATTTATAGGCACCAAAATGTCTCTTGCCGGGAGTCGTGCCGGATCACCAATAGCCGGCACACGTGATAAATGCGCCCAACTGTTAACGGTCGAAACCGTCAATTCCGCGCGAAACAGTGCCTATGCCGGGTAGGAGATACCCGGCATCACACCCGGCACTAGCCAAATCTCCAACGGTCAATAACGGCCATCGTCTGGTCAACCGTGGCGACTCTTCACTTATGCCGGATGGGATATACCCGGCATTTGGTCCGGCAAGGCCTCTTTTCTGTTTGTGCTTTTGCCGTGCAGAAACTACCCGGCATGGAATCCGGCTTCAACTGAACTTTTGCCTAGAAAATCATTCCTTGCACAGAAAACTCATAAAAACATAAATATGTACAAATATTATATTTTAACACATAATAAGCATAAATAACATAAATATAACTTTATTTAGATAAATATAATACTAAATCTAGTGCATAAAATATGATAAGTCTGCGGCTTATCAAGGCCCTACACTTACCTTTTGCTAGTCCTCGAGCAAAACAAGATTAGAAAGGACTAATACTTATGCACAAAACAGATAAACTCTAGAATGAAATGTAGATAAATATTTCCAACTATATGACTCTAATTCATAAGTATCACTTATCTACATTATTCTATCGGAACATACTAATGGGTATAAAACAAGGAACTTCAAAACCGATCAAAAACTTTTGGGCTATTTTGCATAAGGGATTTGTAATCTCTCCTTTTTCCGGTTTCCATCATTCAGCTCTATTTTTCAAGAGTTTCTGAATGTGGCCAAGACTCTCATCAATGGTTTTATGAATCAGCCCTATTTTGCAAGACTTTCTGAATCAACCATGATTTTAGGAAAACTATTGTTATACCCAAAATTTCAACCCCCGGAGGAGAGTCTCTACTAATAGGCTAGTAGCAAGGGTTCCCAGTTCGATCGGCACATTTCAGAGTACTAGGGACAGCTTAGTCATCTCCAGGGGCATTTTCGTAATTTTTCAAGGCTCCTAAGCCCCCTATAGGCTTTCTCTCTCCTCCAAATAAGGGTCAAATCAACTTGAAATGCTTTGATATTTTAACCCATGATAGAGGATGACATTTTAAGCATAATGGCGTTGGAATTTTGATTTTTCGAATTTCCAATAATTTTCTAGCAATTTCTGATTGAATTTGACGAGAAATTGAATTTAAAAATATTCCAATACCCAAAAAATTCGATCTCACTTTAGAAAAATCAGAATTATCATCCTTTACCCATGTGTGAAATTTCATAATCAAATTCTCTTTGGAAGCCCTTGAGCTAAAACGTCGGTAAATCTCGGTTTTTACCGGATTTTTCTATCTTTAAGGAAGTCTATATAAGGAACCTTATCCCATGATCAAATCAGAACCTCAAGAACCCTAGACTCTCAAAGAAGGCAGCCGTCTCTCTCTCTCCACGTTTTGAACTCCAGAGCCCCGATCAAACACCGAAATCTCACCAAAATCAACACCAAAACATATTTTTCAACTCCCACAACATCATCAATCATCAAATATCAACCAAACCACCACCAAAACGTGAAGAACAGCAAGAACAACCAACAACCAGAAGCTCGGTTCGAAATCCTTTCGGGTCTGCCATCAACGAGGCACTCGACGAATCCCGGTGTGAAGAATCGTTGTGAATCCGGAGGTAAAACAGGTAGAAACTCCACTCCCCTAATTCTCTACGGTATTATCATCCTTGCCTCAAAATTTGGGCTCAAACTAACCCCTCTACGCTTCTGTATTGCTGTTTGATTAAGCCTCTGTCCAATAACTTGTTCACTAAGTTTCGTGCTTATTTCGAATTCAAATTGAGAACTTCAAACCACTAACGACTTGTAAATCTTTCAGGCTACACACCCATAAAATTTGAGCTCAAAACACCCTCGGGAACCTTCTGAAAACCCCTGTCCGTGGGTGGTCCGTGACCTCGGACCTATGGTCCGGGACCCCGGACGCGTTGTCCGAGACCACGGACACCCACGGACGGCGGCGGGATTTTAAAAATTCAAAACTTAGGTTTTTCTAATGATGTCCGGGCCCACGGACACCCTGTCCGTGGCCCCGGACTTTGCAAATTTTTGTTTTCCCTTAATTTCGACCTTTCTGTATATTTAGGCTAACTGGGGTCCGTGGTCTCGGACGTTCGGTCCGTGGCTACGGACGTAAGCAAAATTTGACCTAATTCTGCCTCCGAAACCCTAGTTTAGGTAGCTTTCAATTCCATTTTATTTCTCTGTCAAAAATTGCTAAAAACACAAAAAAAACAGAAGCTTGCGCACTTAGGTTAAAACGACTCGTAATAAGCCGTAAATAAACTAAGTAGAGGAAAAAAATGACTTCTGAGGGTAATGAAAGTAATTGAACCCTAAATAAGTCGAATATCAAGCCCCCGAACCCGAACTCTCCTTTCCTAATTTGATCTAGGTTAAAATTAGGTGGCGACTCATAATAGGTTCCAGTGAGCTAGCTTAGGTTTTAATAATTATTGTTTTATGACATAGTTTTAATCTTAGGTTATAAGTGGACCTAAAACCCGGATAGATCCTAATCAGCTTTAATCAACATAGGATAGGGTTTAAAATCGAGGCTCACAGACTGGCGACTCTGCTGGGGACAACTTCTTAATTTTAACTTGTTTTAATTTTAAGAAAGAGGGCTTAACTTGAAAATGTTTATTTATGGCTTCTACTATGTTGTTTGTTTACTTTTGTGCGCACTTTAATTTTTGCACCCTTGCATCATATGAGAGCGAGGGTCTACTTAAACCAATTTCACCCCGGGACCCGTTTGAGGGTCCCCTGTCAGGGACTCACACCTTTTAGGTGATGTGAATAAGCGGGGGAAAAGAGGAGGGTGTCGTCTAACCACACCCCCTTAATACCTGGGCTTTAGCCCCAAGCGTTTTCCTGGCAGTGTCCTTACCTAGCCCATTGTTTGGTCAGTCAAAGACCCGACCGTAGACGCACACCTTCAGGTGATGTGAAAAAAGTGGGGAAGCCCAAAGAGAATAGCGTGCAAGCCCTATTCCTTTGAGGTGACCTGGGCCCATGCCCCAAGCACCTCTCCGGATCGATCCATACCCGTTTGGATTTAAACGTCTAGTGAGGACATGTTGAATTTGTGTGGGCCTTGTTTGCTTGTATGATCGGCCCATTACACAGCCTACAGATTGATAGGAACTTTTCCTACATTAACCTAGCCCAGCCCGAATTGGCGGCTCTATTTGTTTGCGGCCCAGAGGTCCCGTTTGGTTTAATATGTGAGTCATTCGGGCTTCGGCCCAAAAGCTTAGACTTAGGTGATTTCTCTTCTGGTCCAATTCGAATTATCCATTTAGTTCTAGGCCCATGAAAAACAAATCCACCTCAAGCGGTTCATGAAAATCCATCAGGCCTTTCCGTTTCAAGGTTTATTCTAGTCCAGGAAGACTTTCCACTTGGGTTTTGGCCCAAAGTCCTAGATATAGGTATCATCTTCTAGGCCCAATCAGAATTACTCGGCCCAAATTCCAATTCACATCTAGGACATGGTTTAAAAATCATTTCGGCCCATGCGCCCTATTTCTAGCCCAAACACATTCTGGCCCTGGTGCCAAATTCTCAAACATTCTGAGCACCACGCCCATAACTCACTTCATCTGGGCCCACAGACCAATTCATAGTTTTGGCCCACGAACTTTGCTCTCAATCCAAAATTTCGGCCCATAACATAAAACATTCAAACCCCAGATAGTTTGTGCAACCCATTCATTCTAGTTTCTGGCCTCAAGGCCCAACAGGGTCATCAAACGAATCTTAGGCTTCAAGGTTTCTCTCGGCCTAGAGGCCCATTCATAATCCATGCGGTTCCCCTCGGCCCATTTGCTCCACTTCCACGTTAAGGGTGTTCAGGCCCACACATCCGTTCTAACCTAGGGATCACTCTAGCCCATGCACTTCACTCTCAGTTTGGAAGAGATTCAGGCCCTAGTTCCTCCTACATAACCCATAGGCATTCCTAGTTCAAGTATTTCGTGGAGCCTACTAAGAGTCCAAGAAGAAGTCGATCACAGTCATCTTAGCGACATCCCGGCGGTCAAGAGCTCGAGTCTTCAGCATGCCGACTTCAGATGGTTCAGCAGGATTCGGATTCAACATAAGTTTTAGGGTTCCCATGCATTCTACCGTATAACCTGCCATAACATATTTCAAATGCACCTCTCATATTTTCAAAGAATGATCGTTTTCAAACCACTAATAAGAGGCATCGATTTTGTTGAATCATCTTCTTCCTCATGTTCACAAATGAATGACCTTTTCAAGTCTAAATGATAAAAAGAAGGTTTTGTTTCACACAAGTTTCTTTTGAGAAAATGGTTCATGAATTAATTATTTCCCGACAATGGAATACAAAGACTTGTATTTTGTTTCTGAAATTTTGAGCATGCCTTACCAAACCACACAGCTTATCCCAAAGCGTCCAAATAACCCCCAAAGCGGTTCCAAATCCATATCTGTCAAATTGTTGTCATAAACCCTAGGTTAATACTGGGGGCAATCTGAGTTAGGTTTGTTATCTTTAATTTTTCGTTTTAACGTGTGAACAAGTCTTTGAGTGAACATTTCGCGAGAGTGTCTTGAGCGGAAAAACCATGAGTGAACGAGCGTGTCATTTTTACACGACTCCGGTGAGACCACATTCAAAGGTAAGGTAAACGGCATAACTCCGACCGAAGGAGATAATTTGTAAATTTACTCTTAGACCTGCGAAAAGTAACAAAGAATGGATACACAACTATCAGGAATGACGAAGCACCTAGGTACAGCACCACATAGCCAAAAAACTTGTGAACCCTGACGTTAAACCCTAGGCACCCCCGCTGAGCCTTTCATATATCCTTTTTCGATATTATGAACTCCACAAAATCACCCAGCCAATGATGAATTACCAACCTGGTGACCAAAGAAAGCGAGGAGCCCGACTCTCAGATAACATTCTCAACAGTCCAGAGAAGCAATGCCGCTATCAGCATGGCGAAGCGATCCGCAAATGGTCCCAGAGGGACACGGATCAAATGAGCTAACATCAAAAACAGCTCTCAAAGTTCAAAACCGGGAAACACAAGAACCCTGAAGGAAAAGTCAAGAAAGGATAAAACAAAAAGGCAATCCCGAAGTGCCTCGAAGAAATCCAAATGACAAAAAGAGAATGGTGTAAAGGACAATTTCAAAAGTCCAAGTCCAGAAGCTCGAAAACAACGTCGACATGAAGCAGCTAGATGACTTCAAGACAAGGAAGATGAATCTGAGAGAAGACGCAAGTCGCAGCTTTGGTCACCCATTTAAGCTCCACATACCTCAAATATCCCTCAATGATCCTGTTGTCATTCATCACACCCTATGGCCACGTTATAAGCTTTAAAGACTTCCGACTTGATAGTTGTGTATCTAATCACGTGAAAGTAACAGATCAAATGCGTAAATTCATCAAATATCGAATTCAACGGTCTAGAAGTTGTGACCGTAAGTGAGAAACAAGTGTAAACACCAAACACGTCGAGTGTAGGTTAGGAAGCACCAAATCAAAACATAAGCCTTGACCTTGTGAGGACCAGACTCGTTCACACGTTTGATCAAAGAAAATGCTGGGGGCAATCGATCGGAACGATCGATTGCCATGAACTCTAGCTCAGATTGTCTTAAGGGAAAAATACTGGGGGCAATTGTTGGTTCCAACAATTGCTACGACAACACCAATTGGAACCCAAAGCTCAAACATCACCACCACCATCCCACCACAGGCCCACATAAGCCCTTACCTCCACACCTCCACTACACAGGCCCACATAAGCCCTTACCTGCATATCAAACACCACAGGCCCACATAAGCCCTTACTTTCACATCATACCCCACCGGCGGCATGTTCATCTCGTAGGAGATAAATTACAAGTCCGAAGTCTATAGTTAGGAAATGATAATTCACTTTCCTTTTCACTAAACAGAATTTACTTCAAACACTGCCACGTTTGGCACCTCTTTCAACAATTTCTTGTCTTGAACAACTTTCCTTCAAACACTTTGGTTTCATAAACCTCATCATGGCCACATTTGGCACACTTTCTAGCAATGTCTTGCTTTGGACAATTTTTGACCCTTAATGTTGCCATGTTTGGCACATTTTCCAATGATTTCTTGTTTTGGACAAGTTTCCTGCATACATTGTGATTGTTTTTTGACATGCATCATCTTTGCCACGTTTGGCACTTTCATAATCAACTTTCATCATGATCATTTGCATAAAGTTTACCTTGCATCCGTCCGTACGAAACTCCTCGTCATAGACCAGAGATGCAGATTCTCAACTAAAGGTACAAATCCTTCTGAGATGCAGATTCTCAGCCAAAGATCCAGATTCACCAGAATAGATGAACTCAACCTCAGGCTCGTCATGAACCCAATTTCCTACCAATCCACTTAGGCACCCATAGGTCCTACTTTACATTCGTCAATTTAGGCACACATCACATCGATCTCATTACATCTCTTCTCAATTCCAGGTTCCCGACACCTTATAATGCTCGGCGTAATCCATTCAACTTCGGGTTCCCGACACCTTATAATGCTCGGCGTATTCCAGGTTCCCGACACCTTATAATGCTCGGCGTGTCCCGTTTAATCTAAGGTTCCCGACACCTTATAATGCTCGGCGTAATCCATTCAATTTCAGGTTACCGACACCTTATAATGCTCGGCGTAATCCATTCAACTTCGGGTTCCCGACACCTTATAATGCTCGGCGTATTCCAGGTTCCCGACACCTTATAATGCTCGGCGTGTCCCGTTTAATCTCAGGTTCCCGACACCTTATAATGCTCGGCGTATTCCGTTCAACTTATGGTTCCCGACACCTTATAATGCTCGGCGTAATCCATTCAATTTCAGGTTCCCGACACCTTATAATGCTCGGCGTATTTCAGGTTCCCGACACCTTACAATGCTCGGCGTACCCCATTCAGTCTCAGGTTCCCGACACCTTATAATGCTCGGCGTATTCCAAGTTCCCAACACCTTAGAATGCTCAGCGTACTTCATTCCTTTATAGGTAGTCAACGCCTTAGAATAGCTTGACATCAATTTCATCACTTTAGGTAGTCAGCGCCTTAGAATAGCTTGACAGCATATCATCATTTTAGGTAGTCAACGCCTTAGAATAGCTTGACATCAATTTCATCACTTTAGGTAGTCAGCGCCTTAGAATAGCTCGACAGCATATCATCATTTTAGGTAGTCAATGCCTTAGAATAGCTTGACATCATTTTCATCATTTTAGGTAGTCAACGCCTTAGAATAGCTTGACATCATATCATCCTTATATGTAGTCGACGCCTTAGAATAGTCTGACATTACTTCATCATTACCTTTAGGTGGTCGACGCCTTAGAACCACTCGACACCCTTCCACCTTACTCATAGGTAGTCAGCGCCTTAGAATAGCTCGACACAACTTGTCGGATTTCAGTTGCACGAGGGGCCTTTAAGATCCAAAATTTTGGGGTATCACTCAAGCATCAACTAGCCTTTTCATTTCCATTACAAAGTCTAGTTGACGGGGGGCAATCTGTTATACCCAAAATTTCAACCCCCGGAGGAGAGTCTCTACTAATAGGCTAGTAGCAAGGGTTCCCAGTTCGATCGGCACATTTCAGAGTACTAGGGACAGCTTAGTCATCTCCAGGGGCATTTTCGTAATTTTTCAAGGCTCCTAAGCCCCCTATAGGCTTTCTCTCTCCTCCAAATAAGGGTCAAATCAACTTGAAATGCTTTGATATTTTAACCCATGATAGAGGATGACATTTTAAGCATAATGGCGTTGGAATTTTGATTTTTCGAATTTCCAATAATTTTCTAGCAATTTCTGATTGAATTTGACGAGAAATTGAATTTAAAATATTCCAATATCCAAAAAATTCGATCTCACTTTAGAAAAATCAGAATTATCATCCTTTACCCATGTGTGAAATTTCATAATCAAATTCTCTTTGGAAGCCCTTGAGCTAAAACGTCGGTAAATCTCGGTTTTTACCGGATTTTCTATCTTTAAGGAAGTCTATATAAGGAACCTTATCCCATGATCAAATCAGAACCTCAAGAACCCTAGACTCTCAAAGAAGGCAGCCGTCTCTCTCTCTCCACGTTTTGAACTCCAGAGCCCCGATCAAACACCGAAATCTCACCAAAATCAACACCAAAACATATTTTTCAACTCCCACAACATCATCAATCATCAAATATCAACCAAACCACCACCAAAACGTGAAGAACAGCAAGAACAACCAACAACCAGAAGCTCGGTTCGAAATCCTTTCGGGTCTGCCATCAACGAGGCACTCGACGAATCCCGGTGTGAAGAATCGTTGTGAATCCGGAGGTAAAACAGGTAGAAACTCCACTCCCCTAATTCTCTACGGTATTATCATCCTTGCCTCAAAATTTGGGCTCAAACTAACCCCTCTACGCTTCTGTATTGCTGTTTGATTAAGCCTCTGTCCAATAACTTGTTCACTAAGTTTCGTGCTTATTTCGAATTCAAATTGAGAACTTCAAACCACTAACGACTTGTAAATCTTTCAGGCTACACACCCATAAAATTTGAGCTCAAAACACCCTCGGGAACCTTCTGAAAACCCCTGTCCGTGGGTGGTCCGTGACCTCGGACCTATGGTCCGGGACCCCGGACGCGTTGTCCGAGACCACGGACACCCACGGACGGCGGCGGGATTTTAAAAATTCAAACTTAGGTTTTTCTAATGATGTCCGGGCCCACGGACACCCTGTCCGTGGCCCCGGACTTTGCAAATTTTTGTTTTCCCTTAATTTTGACCTTTCTGTATATTTAGGCTAACTGGGGTCCGTGGTCTCGGACGTTCGGTCCGTGGCTACGGACGTAAGCAAAATTTGACCTAATTCTGCCTCCGAAACCCTAGTTTAGGTAGCTTTCAATTCCATTTTATTTCTCTGTCAAAAATTGCTAAAAACACAAAAAAAACAGAAGCTTGCGCACTTAGGTTAAAACGACTCGTAATAAGCCGTAAATAAACTAAGTAGAGGAAAAAATGACTTCTGAGGGTAATGAAATAATTGAACCCTAAATAAGTCGAATATCAAGCCCCCGAACCCGAACTCTCCTTTCCTAATTTGATCTAGGTTAAAATTAGGTGGCGACTCATAATAGGTTCCAGTGAGCTAGCTTAGGTTTTAATAATTATTGTTTTATGACATAGTTATTAATCTTAGGTTATAAGTGGACCTAAAACCCGGATAGATCCTAATCAGCTTTAATCAACATAGGATAGGGTTTAAAATCGAGGCTCACAACTATATACATAAAAAGAATAAAATAATAACTAAACCTACAACTCTACTACGGGTAGCAAAATAAAACCCGGTCGGAGTATAGTGTAAATATATTACGACCGAGAGTATCGAACCCAAGGGACTTATAGAAATTAGTCCTAATCCGGTAATACCTATTCTAAGACAAGGGGGGAAATTGAAATGTTTTCTAATCCTAATCAAAACTAACTAAACTAAGTGGTAATTACAATGAAATTATCCTTGATCCAGGGTGTGAAACTATCTAAGCATCAATATGAACTCTAAACATAAACACAAGCCTTCGAATTAACCAACAACTGAACACGCCGGGTGTCCTGCCGGATACCACTTGCACGGCATATTCAAAGAATTGAATCTGCCGGACATTGGCCACCCGGCAGTGCGTCAGGCATAGTCATAATGCATATTCTTTCTCCAGTTTCCGAGTAGAAAAGAAGACTCATCCCTATTAACAAATCGAGCATATATCATGCCGCGAAATGAACAAGGAAATGGGGGAAATGGATTAATTCTCACTCTTACCACTAACCCTTAATTCATAAGAAGAGAGTAGGAAGACCATTAAGGGAGTCTAACCTATCTTACTTGGGACTTGTCTTCCACAAGTAAGAATT
>CM041782.1:141357628-141378325 GCA_023374045.1 Limonium bicolor
GTGTTTAGTTGTTTAGCGTCTAAGACCCGCCCTTACAGAAGATGTCTGGCCTTGGCCGCCCCGTGGTGTCCAGATCCTCCAGTGAGGTCTTTTGAGTGGTCTCGGTGCCTTATAGTTGCGGCTGTCGGGGGTTTGTGTAGCACTCAAGTCCCCCACGGGGTGCCCCATCTTGCCTGCAGTAACGGCACTCCATCTTGCTGCCGCTACAGTCAACGCCTGGGTGTCCTCTCCGTAGTGCTTAACAGTAGTAATGCGCTGGGGGTCCGGTGCCTGATTGCGAACCGTAACTTAAGTTAATACAAAGAATACACATGTAAGATAAACGAATATAAATTTACGAGGAGGGTATTCTCACCCTTGGGAGGTGCCGATCTCAGTGGCTGGCATCGATGGGCGGGCTGTCAACCTCGGTACGGGTCCTTCCCTTGGAACCCTGCTGCTCTGTTGCCCTTGCTGCCCCTGCTTCCCCTTCTTCTGAAGAAGCCTCTGTTAAAAGTTTCAGGGTCATCATTCACAATAATTAAAACAATGGAACAATCAACAAATGGAGTAATTTCTTAATTTCCCTCTTTGACCCTCCCTCGGTTCCCCCCGTCCTCAGACTCCTTCTCAGGCTTCTTTCTTTCTTTTTCCCCAGGGTCTCATCCCGAGTCTGGAGCATCAGCTTCGTCCTCGAGGCAGCATCATAACACTCTGAAATCACATTGGAAGTCTCTAACATTCTCAAATAAGTCAACTGATATGCATAATTTGTATTGACGGTATTCATGTTATCCGTAATAGTCGTGTAGAGTGTAGCGCCCAGTGGCTGCCTGGATGCGAGACTACAGTCCCCCTTGGAACTTCTCGACTTAACAGTCTCAGAATAGTCGACTCCAGGGATGAAGTCCAGAAGACCGATGAAATGAGCATAGTACTCAGCCAAGGACAAACCCCCCTGGGACAATGTCTCCAACTCCCGGCGTTTCTTTTGCTTGAGGTGCGCGGGGTAGTATTTCCCTCGTAGAATCTCTTAAACGAAAGCAGCCCAGAGAAATCGGGTGTGGCAGGTGCTGCTCCTTCACCAACCTCCACCAAGTATGGATGCATTATTCAAGTGGGAAGGCAGCAATCGTGACCTGCTGGTCACCTGGCACTCACAAGGCTTCAAAGGCCTTCTCATGCTCCACGAGTAAACGCTCCAAGGCAAGGGGTCCGGATCCCCTGAGTAGGTCTGTGGTCATGTCTCGGACACCGCCTTCAGCAATTCACTTCACGGGGCTGAGGTGGGTGGGTAGGCTCCTCCAAGCTGGGTAAGGATGGCGGCAACCGCCTCAGGAACGCCTGGGATAAGTGGGTCACCACCGCCCCCTCTCCCGGCTCCGCGACCTCTAGCTCTACCAGGCATCTGTGAGTATAGATTGTCGTATCACAATCAGTAAATTTACTGTAAACATCAAGGATATTGGAATGCCATAAAGCTAACATGTACACGCGATTGTGTTATTAACATAAATTCATCGAAACGAGTCATATCGCACCTCACAGACGTATCCGTGTTTCCCCAATCCTAGGCTCACTGTTTTAAATCCTAGTATCTCGTCATCAGAGCGGAATCCACTTGTAACACCCTTTTCGGTAAACACGTAATAATCTCTCAGTAGCAGTAATATAAACACGCCTCACAGCGGAAGAATTACGATAAAATCTCACACGGGGTTCACTTGCCATCCCTCGCCCATGCGAGTGATGAAGCAAACGAAATACAATAACTAACCAACGATGTAAATAAACTCCACGTGATAACGAGATACTGCCTATAACAACAGACTAAATCCAAAAGTATATCAACGACAGTGAGCACTAACCGTATCCCGAATAAAGTACAACATTCATCATAAGAAAGTTTACGTCTATCCTAATACAGTAGGAGTCCCGTGCGGTAATCAAAAAGCAAAAAGCCCTAGCTACCCGGTCCCTGTATACACCAAAATTCTCACCCCATAAAGCAAATTTCGAAATAATAATAGGGGTCGTCGCCTTTCTTTTTCAAAACGTATTAGCGTGCGTGCCGAAACGAAAACCGTCATTTTATAACTTTTTCAAAGCATTTCATAAAAACACGAGTTTTCAAAAATGAATTTTTAAAATAATCCGTTGTAAACCCATTCATTTGTTTATTTACTTTCTTATGTATTCCATTTTATCACTCGTTTATTTTTCAATTTCTTTCATTTTCATTTAATTATCCATGTATGCTATATTCTTACTATTTTCTATCATGTACTCTTTTTTTAATCATCATTTTAGTACTATTTCATTATTTTATGTACTATATATTGCGTTAATTCATTTGTTTTTCATATTTTTATGTTTTACACGTTAATGATTATATTCCATAGTTCCAGTCTCTTAGGAAGAAACATTTCATTTTATTTAACTCTTTTGTTTCACCGTATATTTCCTTGTAAGACGCCAACTTTTCTTTTTCAGTTCGGATTTAGAAATCTAGTGTTAATGTTTGTGTTGAAAATTGGTCTGTTATAGCTTAGTTGGTTTAGTGTGGTTAGTGAGGAAGGCAATGAGTTTGAGTTCGAAACCTGGCATGGACATTTTGTCCTTTATTTTTGTTTTGCTCCTTCTCTGTTCACGGCCCGCATATCAAATGCGACCCTCCTCGTGTCTGGGCCAATTCTGTAATAACTACCTCAAACGAACCCATTCATTTTTTTTATAGCCCCATTATAATAAGCCCATTATATAACTCCCCCAAAAGAAAGAAAGAAAACACTAGGACTATGGGCAGGTCCTTTCGTGAAAGAGCCGAGGACAACCCAGTATGGTTTGTTTTTTTGAAATAGCCGATTGTCCCCCCAAACTTCTCTCGATGTACTCGGTACTTCAAAACCCGAAGACGGTGGCGAACTCCATTAATCGTCCGAGCACGCCCTTCTTCCTTCAGGGCGCCTTCTTTTTTTCTTCATTTCCGAACACAGAACATACATACAACTCAACATCTTCACCACCCTCATATTCACGCTTCATTCACCACATCACGTTCGCCTCCACTCACCACCGTCGAATCATCACCGCATCACCATATTACTACACTTCAGCGACACCAATCATCATCAATACCGACGCCCAAGACCACTACGCACGCATCCTCTACCGCCCACCACTTCATCACGTTCACCACGGACATTCAACGTCGCCACGCCCCTCACCAGTCCTCGCCTTCACCACCGTCGACATAAACTCCCTCCGTCTCCGACTTCATCACATCCCGACCCATTATCACCATCTTCATCATCACTACACCAAACCCACGACTCACGCAATCACCAATCAACGAACTCCACACCAGGACTACCATCCTCGAGTCCTCACCATCCCGTCATCCGCCTCCATCCGTTACGGATTCCACATCACCCATCGCCACACTCGCACCGTCACCGCTTCATCCTTCTCATCCATCTCCACCTCACGCATCATCACAAAACACACCATCTCATCGGTCACCTAATCAATCACTCCATCATCGCTCATCTTCATTCTCGCTTCATCTGCATCTCATATTACCAGACACAACATCGACCGCATCTCACCCGCCCCTCGCATCACTTCGACCACCATCGCCTCCGTTTGCTTCACCATTATTCCCCATCGAAAACACCCGCACCTCGTCACTCATCGTCGTCATCTCCAGAGACAGACGACACCACCGCATTCCATCCATATACCACCGTCGCTTCACCAAAGCCATTCACGCCCCCATCTTCTCTCGACTTCACCGCGTCTTCTTCACCATCTTCCGTAGTCGAAATCGCATCCAGGAGAACACCACGATCCAGTTCTCGACAGGGCGTTCTTCTTCAGTCGCCACGCCCTCACGTCGACTACATCTCTCCATCGAGACTTCACACCATTCACCGTCATCAACCTCACCTCTATCGTCGACAATCATCCTCGTCCTTCTTCACCATCCATCGTTGAGCAGAGGACGACACTCTCGCATCGGACCCTTCGACCTATCCTCACCGCCGCTCACTCACACCGCACCGTACGCTACTATCATCACACCCGAGTCATCACCATGACCATCCCGTGAGCTACGCGTGAGAAGGCGAATCGAGAATTCCAGAACAAGAGCGAGAAGAGGAGGCGAGAGATCGAGAATCGGGAAGAGGAAACAGAGCCCTTCGCTGCGGTGGAGAAACTGGGTGAGAAGTCGCGAAAGAGAACAACGGGGAAGACGACAGGAAAGATATGAGTTTGGAAGATTTGAGGCGGACCGGGATGATGAATGAAAAGAGGACAGAACCAAAACTGAACCGGACCGGGAACAAATATAAAGGGTTTTTTACTAAACTTATATTATTACATGTTATTTGTTTCTTGTTACATTCTTAGTTATTCCATAACCCTTGATATTTGTCCTAATGTTTATTTGTGTTTTTCGAAATAATGAGTGAATAGTTATATTTTGCTGGGTGATGGTTATTGCAATTTGTTTAATTATGTGATTTATATTTTTATGGTTTTAATTAATTGCGTATTGTTACGATTAATGTATTGGTTGCGCATTTTAATAAATGTCATGAGTTTTAAATTGCTTTACTAAATCTATTTTGATCAGACCAAGTGATAAATAGATCGGTTAAATTAATCTGTATATCTGTGAAATATTGATTGGATTTAATTATTATTCTACAGACGTAATTTTATTCCTCGTATTAATCCGTTTACATGTGTTTCTGCTTGAGCCTAGACTAGGTCCTGCATTTCTGGGTAAATGAGTTCTTCTGAGACTATGATTTAGCTCTTAAAAAAATATTAGGAATTTTGCCAATCTATCTTTAATTAAACAGTATACATAATTAATCAAAGTTTTAACCTGAACCCAGAGTCCCGTTCATCCAATCATCTATCATTTATTTTATCTGTATTTATTTTCCTGATTGCTTCAGTTTGGTTTAGTATTTATAGCTTACATCCTCATTTGGTCTTAATTTTGATTGGTGTAATATAATTGCTTACTACGTTTTCCTTATCATTGCGATTTGTGAATTTAGTCTCACTTCCACTAAGCCCTAGTTATTATCCCCTAGGACCATTCAATTAACAGAAAAGTTTTGGATGTATTATCGCTCCACACCTAACGGGTCTCTCATTCGTTTCGTGGGGCGATAATCTCCTATAACTTCATAAAACCACTCAAACCACCCTTATATATTTATAAGAACAAAAAAAACTTCAAACACAAGCCCTTAAGGCTATTTAGGAAGGCTTAGGATACGAAAAAACCCCAGGCCTAACGGATTCTCATTCGTTTTATGTGTGGAATTCTCCTTTGCCTTCACACACCCCTAATCAAGAGTGAATAAACAAACCAAATAATCAATTCCTCTCACTTGTTAATACCTCACAAATCAGCCCAACAACTTTTTTTCAGCCAAAGCCCACATAAAAAGGGCCCACTTCAGCCAATCCAAACAAGGCCCAATTTCGGCCACAATCAAGCAAGGCCCTTTTTTCGGCCCAACTCTAGATAAGGTCCAAATGTCAACCCAATTTCCAACAAAGCCCAGAGTGGGCCAATTTAATTCCAGGCCCAATTCAAGTCCCACTTCAGCCCCAAAAACCAAAGACCGCTCTGAGGCCAATTCAAAGCCCAATTTCCTTGTTCGATTTTAAACATAACAAAATTATTGCTGGCCCACTTCCAAGGAAAACCAATCCGGCCCATGTTTTCAAAAGTCCACGAACCAAATCTAAACCTCAAGGCCTAAAAGCTGAAATCCAACAAGGCCCAAAGAAAAAACGAAATCCAAAGACCCAATACCACATCATCCAATCCAAGGCCCAATACCACATCATCCAATCCAAGGCCCAATACCACATCATCCAGTCCAAGGCCCAATACCACATCATCCAACCATAGTCCAATCCTACATGACCACCCCATTAAGTCCCAAGCCCAAATTCAGCCCAAACCCATTCGGGCCTAAACCCACAATAGGCCCGACAACCTGGCCCACATCCTGTCCAGCCCAATCTGACCCAAAAACCTCAAACAAGGCCCAATCCGGCCCAAAAATATCAAATAAAATCCAACTTGGCCCAAAAGCCCAACCAAGGCGCAACTTGACCACACAAGCCCAATCAAGGCCCACTTCACCCAGATGCCCAACCTTAGGCCCAATCCGACTTGGCCCAATCCGACTCGATCAATCCACCTGGCCATTCTCCAATTGGCCCAAACCCAATCAAATCCAAAATTCAAATCAACTCACGTCGAACCCAAGTTCAATTCAAACCCAATTCCAACGATCCAATTCAAACTCAACTTGTAAATTCCATTCAAACCCCAAAAATCCAAAAAGAATTTCAAACCATCATTTCATCAAGTCTTCAAAGAACCATTTCGTGAAATTTTAAAGGAAAAACTCTTCTCACATCACAGAAACTCTTCTCAAATACAGAAAGTTCTTCTCACATATACAGAAAGTTTTCTCCTAAAAACATTTCTCAAAATCGTGTCTCTTCACAGAGAATTCGAATAACTTCAAAGATTTTCAAACTCCAAAATAAAACCGTTTTCAGGGAATGGGAAATGTCTAACATTTTCAATACGTTTTCTTCCTAGTTAGACACGTATTTCTCCCTTCCAAAATAAAAATCCGAGGCGGGGCACTAGTGTCGTAATCTCCTTGTCGCAGTCTGGATCTCTTTAGGCGGGGCATTAGGGTGACTAACCTCCCCTAATTGCAGCCTAGATTTTTACAAGGCGGGGTGCTAGGGAAGTAACGGCCTCCTAGTTGCAGCCGGGATTTTAGAATCGTCTAACTCCCTTCCGCTCGATTTTAATGTTTTTGGTTTTTAACGTTTAAAAACCGGGAGTTAGAGACGTTATTAGGGTTTGACCGAGAACATCTCATTCATGGTGTTTCTCTCTAAATCCTATTTTCGACATAAATTCATTGCCCCATCTTTCGAGCCTCGACACTTACCATTAATTAAGTGTCGTGTTCGAGGGGGGTACATAGGGTAATCCCTCGGGATTATCCGCCCTTTTACAACAAAAAATGATTTTCGGTTAAAAAAAAACTTTAAGAAAGACAATTTTGCAATCATTCCTTCAAACAATTCAGGTCCATCATCATCTCACTCTAAAAATGAAACGTCCCAAAACCTCAACCTTTTTGAATCTCAAACCTAAAAAAACCCGGGATCTCTCCCAAACACCAATTGCCTCACACATACCCAAATCATCTTCAAAACCCAAATCATTCCAAATTCAAACCATCACCCAAATCCCGACTTCTTCCAAACTTCTAAAGTCTCACAGGCCCGAGCGCCCCAAGACTCGAACATCTCACTTTCCCCGCATCTTAAGATTTCAAACGTCTCACAGGCCCGAGCGCCTCACAGACTCAAACACTTCAACATCTTCCGCCATTTTAATATTCAAACGTCTCACAGACCCGAGCGTCTCATACTTTGATATCCCATTACTCCCACTACCTGAACATCTCAATGTCTCATAGACCCGAGCGTCTCAGACTAACCCCTCAAACCCGAAACTTCAAACATCCCAGGAGGATTCAAGCATCTCCTAATAACTCCTGAACTACGTAAGGTCTGATCTCAACAGGGAGTTGAGTACGTAGGCAACCCACACAGGGTGCGACCCCATTCCACTCAAAAAACCCTTTCCCCACTCTAAGGTGTTCTTCAACCTCTAAAACATTCAAATCCCCTCTAACTCCCACAAACCCTCGACTTCTTCAACTCTCAAAATGGACTCCTAATCATTCATTCTATACTCATTCGAATTCATTAATTCTCCTTTTGGCGCTAGCTTGGAAGAAAAGCTCGTCTCATCCACTCGTTTTCTATCCTACTGTCTAATCCTATCTTTGGCTTTAAATGAATCGCTTTAATAGGTTTGAAATAAGGTAATCCTGATAATTGGAGACCGAGGTTTCCTCGGGCACCAATCCGAAGTCGTGGTCGTTGCCACTTCTGAGGGGGTTGTAACCCAGTGCGAACCCACACAGAACCTCTGGTATGATCAGATAAGTCCTATCCATAGGCAACAAATCACAGAGTCAATTAACGGTCCTTAGAACCCTTCCCTCCCTTCCTAGTCCTTAGGTTCAAACTAGGGTGGCGACTCTAGTCAACTCCGCCTTATAGAGGCATAAGTCCGCGTGGAGCCCATCGAGAGCGGGTTGTAGTGCACATTGCACTCCCCTTATGCTTTCTGGGAAAGACGGACGATGTAGTAGGGTATTTGAGGGATGCCAGAATAACGGGTTTTCACCCTCCACAGAATGGCAGTTTCTAGGATCTTGACTTTTCAGTCAAACCATATTTAGATAGACCCCTCATACTGAAAAATCACCTCCACAGTCCCGCACTTCGGCTTCGTCTGTAATCATCAACCTGCAAAAAGCCGTATAGGCTCAGCGATAAACGCTGAGTATGCTAGGTTTGGACCCTAGTGGTCACTTAGGTCATTATTAACCGTCTTTGCATTAGATTCATTTCATGCTTTGCCGGTTTACAGTTTATATCAAAAGCTATAAAAGCATAAGTAAACACGCATCATTCATTACAGTTTACACACACATCATTATATAACAACAGATAGTAAAGTCGGAGGCGGTAAAACGCGTAAACACTTATAACAATCATTGCATATCATAACAGTCGGCCCCCCGGGCCCTCACATAACGTTGTAATTTTTGTTAGCACTGTCGGGTGTCAAATTAGGACAACCCAAAATAACTCACATGGACGGTAGTCCCACGTACACACGAAGGTGCTCATAATGCCAAGGATCAGGAGATCCCGGGACTTTCACTTTGCCTTTTTAAAGGCGTCTTAATTGGCCAAGGGCCTGGTGCCAACAGTAGCACACTCTGCCTGACGATCTATGTTGGTTCATCGGATTTCACAAGAGTAGACCCGATCCGGGTGTTAACTATAGAGTTCTCTATGCGCAACCAGTAGTCGGTGGCTATCTGGATTTATATATCATCACACTCGTTCACACTCCAACACTTGATTTAATTAATCAGTTACCCAAGTATAGTTTTAGGTATAGAGAATTCACTTATTACCTAGCTGCCCTGTGGGTCTTACGCATGCCTAGAAGTAATCTAGGTCGTATTCATGTTCAAGTCCAAGCTCTAGAGACCGACGATGTCGTATCTCGTTCCTAAGTATTTAACTTAGGTTATAATTTACATAATTTATAATACTAAGAGTATTATATCAGATAACGAGTCGACGTAATATTAGCCCGGTGGGCATTCGCGCAAAATAATTAATTGCGAGTAAACAATAGATAGATCATTCCATGCATACGTACATATCACATAAGCAGTTAAAACACATCAAGAAAACATCTGAGCCGAGGAAGTCCTCAGGACATCTCAGATCAAACCATCCACATACCGTTCACCTTAGACCTAGGATGCGCACAACCCTATGCTCGTCGGGCGCCTCCGTCTGAAGTACAATCTAGAAATACGAATAACGCTAGAAGTCAATCCACATGACTAATTGGCTCGGTATTTCTGAATAACGTTAGTAATCCCGATGTTACATCCCCGGATTTCAACAGTTAATTAGTTAAGGTACCGTTATACAAAACTCTTTACTCGTAGTACGTATTAATACTCAGTTTTAACTAAAGAGTCGGTTCCTATAAAAACGTCTTAGTTAGCTTTTTTGAACGTTGGGATTTTATATTAATCCAACCCATATTATTTGTAGGTGTAAAACATATACTTATATTCGTATCTTTTATATATAATTAAACTGATTCAGTCACATGCATAGCTACATGTTTATAACCTATGGTTGCATGTATGCATGCAACATTATTTTATATTACATATTATCTCACCATTCTTTATTATACCTTGTATTATACAACACATTACTCATTATAACAAGTTATATATTAATTTGGAACTTCATGAATTTATAGTATATAATCATACTAATGAGATAACATTTGTCATTTATTATTGCATGGTTTAAAAACCATAGTATATACATATATATAGTTGCGCACGTTTTATATATATATATATATATATATATTTGTTTTATGAAATATAAAACCTTATATTATGTGAATGTTATTTCTTATTCTAGATTCATTTAATCACATCAATATCATATAATAGCTATAGTATTTTTATATCATTGTAACCATAGTCTAAAAATTCATTTTTGGATATTTTAATCATGCGCTACAGCACAATAGTCTTATAAACTATGTTTTGACCACTTTAAATTATACAATGTTACATTCATGTCATTATACAATATAATATGATATTTTATATTTCATTAATCATTATAACATATAGTTTTAGAAAACTATAGTTATTGTCGAAAAGGGCACTTATGTACTTATTATTTCATCATCTCCCATAGTTTCTATTTATTACAATATTACCACATATGTTATACCATGTCACAAATATCATATATTATAACATTCCAACCTTATAACTAAATATAACCTATTGTTCAAAACATTTTAAATTTTCGAACAGACCCTAAGGTCTGTTCTGATTTATTTCCAGAACACACATACTTTTTATATTTACAATCTTACCACATATATTATGATGTTACAAGTAGCTTATATTATTTCATATTAACATTTATAATTTGTATAACCTAGAGTTTTATTTTCTTTATAATTACCGAATAGACCCTCCTACTATTTTAAATTCATTTTTCAGCCCAATTTCTTCCTTATTCACACATTGACCCCGATTTATACTATATACTTCTTAATGACATTAAAAATATATTATACACATTTCTTAATAAAACCACTTATATAACTCCAAAAATTACCAAACTTTATACTAATGATATAAATGGTTATATTAACTATTATAACCCTTAACTTTGCAAATTACACGCTTACCCTATAGTTTTTGTAAATTTCATTTCTAACTTATAATATTACTATATGCTCATAATTCAATTATTTATGTCACTAGTTTTGGTCAAGGCTCCTAATATGGTCAATATTGACCTATTAACTACCATTTGACCATAGTTTTATTAATTACGGTTTTGACCCATAATTTTCCAGAAATTATATTTTTGCCACCAAACTTTATTAAACTTTATAAAATTCATAGAATAAGTTTTTAATGCCTAATTTTCGACTATAACCTATGGTTAGCCTCTAAAATTTATTTTAATTACCAAGCAACCCCAGAATATTTCGGTAATATTTATTATTACCTAAAATCATTTTTAAACTTAATATACATAAAATTAATTGGCCTAAAGTGCATGGCCTTATTACAATATTTAACACAGAATAAATGTTACATATAAATGTCACAATTATACTATAGGGTTACGGCTTATAGTATAGTTTAGCCTAATGTTTCTAAAATCATATTTTAGTCATTTAATATTTCCCTATGACATTATATGTCACTTAAACCTTATGTTAGCAACCAGAAATATTATGCAACATTATAATATATAGTTAAGTCATTTTTGGCCTTGTATGTTCTCGGCTTTCATTATAGAGTAACATAATGACATAAAAACTATATATTAAGTAGGTTTAGCATACTTACTTTGTTTTTAAGTAGATAAAATTAGCCAAAGCCCTCCAAGTGCTCACGGTTGGTTTAACAAAATGCTTAAGTTAGGTTTTGAACTTAAATCAACATATAAGCTTAATTAATATAGCATTTAAATGATAAATTTCCTTACTTTGCTATCTTTTCTCTTAGGCTTGATTTCTACAAGTTTTTGCAGAATTTTCCCCAAGGTTCTAGCAGCCATGCGCCGCCATATTATGCAAGGAAACCACTTGTATTAGTCTAATGACATTAATAGCTAGTTTAGGTATATTACTAGCTTAGTTTAAGCATGAATTTACCTTAAAGTTGGAGGATATAAAGGCTATGTTCACGCCTGTGTTTAGGAGCAAAAAAAGGTGTTAAAACACCATTCAAACCAAGGAGTAAAACCGGTATATTCAAGGTGAAAGATGGGTGGATTTTCCTAACCAAAATGAGCCAAATAGAGCTCCTTTGGCTTAGTTCTAGCTTCCTCTTCAAGGTGTGAGTTTATTGATTGAATAACCATGAAGAGAACAAGAGAATAAGGTAAAGAAACTGGAGAACATAACCGGAAATGGAGAAGGAAGAGCTAAGGTAGCCTAATGCGTGATTTTATACCTTAAGGAGTTCTTAGGCTTGCTTCCCTTTCTCCTCTGATTTTTCCACCGAAAAGGACCTCAACTTCCAGCACCAACTCGCACCAAGAGGTTGGGTGGAAATGGGATTGGGTGAGCTTAATGGAAAGAGGAAAGGAAGGTGAAGAAAATGAGCATATAAGTGTCATGAGATCTTACCTAGATCAATGGGAGCTCACCAATGAAGTTGGTTGCATGATCTTGGCTATGGAGAAAGAATTGAGAGCTTGGAAGTGGATATCTACGGCTGGAGAAGGTAATGGGAGGAAAAGTCAAGTCTTTCCTCTTTTAAAGTACTAATGTCTTAATTAATTGAATAGTCTTAGATGAGTCATTGGTAGATATTTTTAGAGGTTTCTTCATCATGGGCAAACCCCCTTAAGCTGGCGGAAATAAGCTGCCAAGGTGGAGGACTTATCTTGACTAGTTTAAGTTGTAAAGTGGTATTAATCTTACTTTATAGAATAGTTACTTATGAGTCATGCTCATATACTTTAAGGACTGCTAATGGGTAAGGAGGAGCTCCTAATCAGGTGGCAATAAAAGGTCAAGGTCAAAGGAGGAGTGTTGACTATTGACTAACTTGGAAGATTAAGTGTTATTTTGGGTACTATTCACAAACCAATGCACATATTTCTGATTTTTTTTAAACAAATTTGAATTAGACATTATAATGTCGTACATTATGTCAAATTAGTATATTTAAGGGTATTCAAGGCCCTAAAAACAATCGAAACTCATTTTGAAGACAATCTCACAAAAATGTGCTTTAAGGAATCTTAGAGCACATTTTGTGTTATAAGGTGTTTTTGAGCTTGGTTTTCTTTGATAATGGTTTAATTGTGTTAATTTATGAGTTACCATGCTTAGTAATTAAATTGGGGTCCTAAAGAGTTCATTTGGGCATATATTTACCCAAAATAGTCAAAGGGTGCAGTTTTTGCTTTATGTTGACCATTGTTGTTTTAAATTGGTTTTTAAGGCATGTTTAGGTCTTAGTTTAATTTATTATATGTATAATCAATTCTTATTTAGTTAGGGGTATTTCAATTGAACCATCTTCCTCTGTCTCTTCTTCAACGATTGTCGGAGTCTCTTTTCGTTCTTCCCTTCTTCCACCATTGCTTCCTTCGATCTTGTTTCTCAAAACTCTATAGCCTCGCTCATTTCCTCCCATTTCCTCTGGTACTCCTCGTCCCTCTGCATCAACTCCTGTTGCAGTACCTCATTCCCTTCCACAATTTTTTCGTCAATCGACCTAACCAGGCCTTTTAGCATATCTTCTATGTCCTTCTTGGAGATGATCTCTGGAGCTTCAGCATTGACATCCTCGGCAGTGATCGACCATTTCTCCTGTGTCGCCTCGTGACGTCTTTCTGGTTCTCGGAGCCATTTTTCCACGCCTAAAACCCGTAAAACATGATCAATTATTTCAGACTACTCTTACCTGTATCAAAGAACCTTTTTCCCCTATGTGCTCTCGTGGTTGCTACTGAGCTGTTCGTTTCCCACAGACGGTGCCAAATGAAATGAAATACTCAATCCTTTCCCACTTCGGTCTCTATGACTATCTTAAGTGTGTTACCTTGTTGCGAACGTGAAATAGAACGAGAGAGGAGAGAGAGCAATGACTTTGCAGAGAGTTCACTTTGGTTGTTGGTATCCAAGCGGTCTTATTTCATGGGGGTGTACCCCTATTTATAGTGTTTTTACATCAGCCCTGAGGTTGCCAGCCTGTCTTTGTTTTCTTCCTGCCAGGCTGGCTTTCGTACATACAAATACAACTTTTATCCCTTATTTACCGGACCAAGATGACCGGACACTTTTACCCTTTTCTAGTTGCCTTGACCGGACGTGAACGTCCGGCCACCGTTTATCCCTTCTTTTGATTATCTTTGACCGGTCACAGGCGACCGGTTGTTTTACACTCTTCCTAACCTATTATGTCCGGTCACAGACGACCGGACGTTTTATGCTCTATTTTAGCTTTACTCTGCCTGGCCTCAAGCGACCGATGCCCCCTATATTTCTTATGGCTGGTTTCTTTTCTTCCTTTCTCAATATATTTGTAAAACAGAATTGCACGAAAATGAACCGCATGTTAAGACAGCTAATTGACTTAAGGAGTCTAAAGGATCCTAGGATTACACTCTAGTATATTCAGCGGTTTGTGTTGAGCCCGTTGTGGAAAACATATTATAGGAGTTGATCAGGATTGAAACCGGAGTGTGGGACTTTTGGGTAGTTAGCGGTTATTCTATTATCGCACTTTTGGACTTGTATTACATTACACACTACTCTGTATACCTTTTGGGATTACATAGACTTCTCACTTATGTATGGATTTGATTATGGATTGACATTATATATATATATCGGTATTCTATCTCCGTCATCATACTGGTTATATTTTATGTGGTAATTGGACGCTTCATTACTCACATGGGTGAGTAATGGCGGTAGCACCTGAGTGAGAACGGTTAGCTTTATTTTCTGCCGTGACTTGCATATTTAATTATGCTACGAACTGTCGATTATACGAGATTAAGAGTAGGGGTGTTACAAGAAGAATATGCTAGGTTGGTTATCTCTATGAAATTGAGGCCTAAGAGAGGTAGGGATTGGTGGGAGTCGGGCCTTACAAAGTTGAGTTGTTCACGGTCAAATCGTATTATCATTTTGCTTTGGCATAGAATGTGGAGAGTATGGCTTGATCATCGGGTAATTCACACGAGGGGCGAGCAATGACTAAACTTAAGAAGTGCCAATTGCATCATCAGGTGTCCCACTTTGCTTGGAAATTCTTCTACGTTATCTACCTGTTATGATTTATGTCTCACATAGGTGTGGTGGAGGCGTGGATGATAAATGTGTTGTGTGGCTATAGCGAGGATAAGTTACATGATTTTCTTAACTATAATAATGTTGCTAGTCTCTGGGAGCATGAAGCTTTGTCTCCTCCTGTGAATGTTGTCTCTGATCGGGGTTTAAGTGATTGGTTTCTTGATTATTGTCTGCAATCTAATCTTGATGATGTGTATTTCATTATCTCCTCATGTGGAAGGTTTGGTTTGCCAGGTGCGAGGAGTGTTTTGGGCGGGTGACAAAAATGACTTTTGGATGGGAGCAAGCACATGTCTTTCTTGATGTTGCTGATGCGCACTGTGCTCGATTAGGTTGTTGTGGAGTGATTGATGATCCAAGTAATGCTACTGGCTTGAATGAGATGCAGATCTATACAGATGGTAATGTGGTTCATGGAGGGACCGGTTATAAGCTAGATGTGGTTTGTATGGCTCCAAAAAGTAGTTGGTATCAAGGGAAGTGATCGTCCTTGTCTATCTAATGTGGCGGAGGCGCTAGCCTTACCTTTTGGAATTCAAATTGCAAAGAAAGTTGGGACAAGGAGAATTATTTTACACAGTGACTAGTTAGAAGTTGTATCATTGGTAAATGGGGAGGGTTTTATCAATCATGATGTGTGGATGGTTTTAGGGGATGTAAATCAGTTACGATTAGGTTTTAATAGCTTTTGTAGTAAACATGTAAGTAGGGCTAACAATGTGTATGCACATATGTTAGCATCCTTTGTTTGGGGGGGGGGGGGTTCTACTAGTAGATGTGGGGTTTTTTCCCCGAAAACCACAACCATATATGTAACTTAAAAGATTACATGTCTAACGACAGTTAATCCCTAAAAGGAACCTATACATAGTACATATTTAAGGTTTCTAAGAGCAACCACAACAATGAGAGTGAAATCCACCCATAAAGTATTATTATTTTATTCTCCTCTCTCACAACATTAGCTAAGAAACCCTCTCTCCTCAATCATTAGCTAAGAAACCCTCTCTCATGTCTCTCTCCTCCACATAATCATTTATTTTTTCTTTTCAATATTGGAGAGTGGATTCCACTCTGCTGTGGAAGCCCTAAGAACCCCTTACATAGCCAGTTGATATAATCGAAAGTTGGTTCACCAACTTTCAATGCCCAAAGAACACCAACACGCTAAGATGCTATTCAAACTGACTAGAAGATAACAGAGCATACCCAGCTCGCTAACACTAAAATACCAAAGATTCATAGTTGTCCAAAGTACACTATCTAAAAGGAAAGACCCAAAAGGATAAAAGATAGTTAACACACTGTAAACTATAAGGATTAACCATACTAGGAAAACAATCAATGCCTCCATAGCTCGACCCATCTCACACCTCTTCAACCATGGCAAGGGATGTCAGCTTGACAGACCATCCACACCAAGACATGGCAAAGAGAACCCCAACCCTTTCAAAATCAACATGCAAAAGCTCCAAAGCCTCCAACTCGGTGTCGTTGTGAAGGATAGATCTCGGACGGGAATAGCTGAAACATAGATTTGGAAGCCTATCCCCTCCTTTTTTCCTACCACATCAACCATCTTTACCACAAACAGTAACTACAGACCCACCAAATTCATTGGTTGAGTAACCTATGGGGTTACTCCCTGATGGCCGCTGCATCCCCTCACTAGAGAGGGAAACAAAACCAAACTAGGGAAAAAGAAAACCACGCCGAAGAGGGACAGAGAAATAGTGTGAAAGACAAACAGGGAAGGAAGGAAGGGGGAGAGAGGAGAGAGCATTGTCTAGTATACATTTTCCCACTTACTAGTAAGATATGGGTTGATGACAATACATCACTATGCTTTTGAAAAAAGAATTGTACTTAGTTGTATTAAATCAAGTAATACATAAAGAGGTAGACTAACTACCGCTCACTACTGAATGGTTTAGTACTTCAACTACCATAAAAGGTTAATCTAAACCATTAATATTGAGGGGTGGGGGTACTAAGGAAACAAAGCAATTTCTTAACTACACTCATATATAGCCAACCAGAGATAGTTATATATATGTAACAATGAAAACAATCAGTCTTAGCTACATCCGAATGTAGTCATCCTGGCTACATATGCTGACCTGGCAAGTAAAAAATATATATATTTAAAAAAAAGGTAAAATTGACGCTGCTAAGGGTTATAGTGCACAAAACGTAAAAGACAAATTGTACAGATGGTCATACAAACATGTACAAATGTTCATTATAACATGTACATCCTCACGTAAAAACATGTACATCCTCGCATTAAAAACATATAGATGGTCACATAAAACTGTACGAATCATTAAATATGTACATCCTTAGATTAAACCTGTACATATAAGGGAAGAACTTGTATATGGTCATACAACCATGTACAGTGTCACTAAAACATAATACATTCTCATAATTGAACATGTACATTCTCACATTTGAACATGTACATCGTCACATTAAAACATGTACATTCTCAAATTAAAATATGTCCATTCTCACATTAATGTATATAACGGCTTCCAAATAGATTACCTAACCCCACACACCCTAAAACCCACCCTAGGAAAGCTAAAAAATGTCGAAGGCATTTTTAGGGTTTGTAGTGGCGAGTTTAGGGTCTAGCGACTCTAAACCCGCGACCACAAACCCTAAAAACCTGTCGAGTTAGTCGCTACAATGTAAAGTATAAAACGTTTTCCAAATAGATTATCCTACCCCCAAAACCCACCCTAGGATAGCTAAAAAACGTCTAAGGACATTTTTAGGGTTTGTAGTGGCGGGTTTAGGGTCTAACGACCCTAAACCCACTACCACAAACCCTAAAAACCTGTCGAGTTAGTTGCTACAATATAAAGTACAAAACAAATTCCAAATAGATTACCCAACCCCCCCCCCTCCAACCCACCCTAGGAAAGCTAAAACGTCGAAGGCATTTTTAGGGTTTGTAGTGGAGGGTTTAGGGTCTAACGACCCTAAACCTGCTACCACAAACCCTAAAAACCTGTTGAGTTAGTTGCTACAATATAAGGTACAGAAAAAATTCCAAATAGATTACTCTACCCCCAAAACACCCAAAACCCACCATAGGAAAGCTAAAACGTCGGAGGCATTTTTAGGGTTTGGAGTGGGGGTTTAGGTCCAACGACCCTATCCCCCTGACTGGTCTTGTTTTTAGTGTATCATAATACAAAATTAATGAATCATATTATCATTTTAGTGTATCATCGTATACATGAAAAATATTTTTTTTTAAAAGTTGTCAAAATATATCCATGACCGGTCTTGTTTTGAAGAACTTGAATTTAGGGGAATAATAATATAATTTTTCATTTTGGACTTATATATTAAAAGTTACAACAATTTAAAGTTTTTGTGATAAAGAAAGAAAAGAAAAAAAAAATATTTAAAAAAAAAACGTTGCGTCGCTCGCGTCGGTCCCTCCTAGTATGTAGCTATGATGGCTTCAGTAACCTTTAGCCAAGAATTTGCGCAATGAAAATATGTATATAAAGAAGAAAAAAGTAATTTTTAGTTTTGATTTGACACCAAAATGTATTTAAGTTAAGGCAAATTCGAGGGTACGGGCGTTCCGTGCAAAAAGATTGTGCGAGCCGGTGATATGGCAGTCACAGTCAGCTACTGACTGGACTGTTTTGCTGATTGGGCTGTCATTTTTACTATATTAACTTTAAATGGTTGTAAGTTTTAATATATAAGTCCAAAATGAAAAAAATTATATCATTGTTCATCTAAATTCAAGCCCTTCAAAACAAGACCAGTCATGGATATGTTTGAGAATTTTGAAAAAAAAACTTATTTTTACATGTGTATGATATGATACACTAAAATCATATATGATTCATTAGTTTGATATTATGATTCATTAAATTGATATTATGATTCATTAACTAATAAGTGATGAATTAGATTACAAATTTTGAACCCGATAAAAATCATTATTGTTTTTAGTGTGTTATTATTGTTGATGGTGTATTTTAAACCATATATGGCGAATCATTTTTTTTACGTACCAAATATTGTTTTGTGTTGTATTATTGTTTAAATTTTTTCTTTTTATATGTGACTGATGATTCACTAAAATGATGTTATGATTCATTAAATTTGATATTATGATTTATTGAAATTGGTGTTATGATTCGTTAACTAATAAGTCGTGAATTAGATAATAAACTCCGAAACCGATAAAAATCATTATTGTTTTTAGTGTATTATTATTGTATTATAATATTTTTAAACCTTATATGGTGAATGATGTATTTTTTCTTACATACCAAATAATTTTGTGCTGTATTATTGTTTAAAATTTTTCTTTTTATATTTGACTGATGATTCGCCAAAATGATGTTATGCATGTTCATTAAATTTGACATTATGATTCATTGAAATTGGTATTATAATTCATTAACTAATAAGTGGTGAATAGATAACAAACTTTGGAACAAATACTGAATCATTATTGTTTGCTGGTGTATTTTAATGTTATATGGTGTATTTTAAACTGTACGTAGTGAATCATAAGTGTCGTTGATATATGTTGATATGTACATATAACTAAAATAAATTTGTTAAACGTGTCAAAACATATCAATGACTGGTCTTGTTTTAAGAGCTTGAATTTAGATGAACAATGGTGCAAATATTTTTTATTTGGACTTATATTTTAAAAGTTATGACAATTTAAATTAAAGTACAAATATTATCCCATTTATTATGCCACATAAATCAGTCCAGTCAACGCGCACCATATCAAAGTGGTGTTCCCGCACTATATAACCGTCTGTTAAGTTAATTAGAAAGTGTCTCACTGCTCACCCATTGGTGTCACGTACAACATTGCACATGCAACACGGCGCAAAAAGATGGGTTTTCAAAGGCTATCACATTCATCGTATATGGTTTCAACACTAGTGGCGGACCTATGTACAAACCTGTGGGGCATGTGCCCATCCAATTTTTTGGGAAAAATAGATGATAAATGTTTGATAACTAATAGTATAGCTGAAATATGATGTTTTGGAATTCAAAATAGTGCTAGTTCAAAACTTGTGTTGATTATGTCAATTACTACAAGTGTAGTTGAAAGAACATTCCCACTCATGAAATATAATAAGATCGGAGATGTATCGTTAGTGATAATCTAAATACTTATGTTGAATTAGATATATTTAAGTTCATTAAAAATAATATTATTATATCATTTTCAAATGATAAAGACTCATATAGTGCAATTGTAATTTAAATATTGAACATTGTTTTAAAATTTAGTTATAATGTTTGTTTATCAGCTTTTTATTCGATGAAAAGTGCCCCACAGGTTTAAAATTGTAGCTCATACACTCTCTCGGGTATATACTTATTTTTGTTTTATTATATAGTAGTTTATTTAAGTTAATATGCTCGCCCCATAATATTTTGTAAAATATCACAATAATATCATCATAATGCCATTTATTAACAATTTTGTTTCTATTAATATGTAATATTTTTTTAGATTTATATTGTAAATATTAATTTTTAGTCTATAATTGATAAGAAAACTTCTAATATTTTTATTTTATCAATATAGTCTA